>JARJDW010003103.1:0-26506 GCA_030264715.1 Adinopsis sp. GC000173
TGTGTGTGGACGACGCTCACTCTCGCGCTCCTCTTTGTTTTTGATACTTTTATATATCTGCACATGGTACGCGTTGAAATGAAACGAGAGAGCGGAAATCAATTTTCTATTTCAGATCGTAAAATCAAACTGTTAATGTCAATGATTTTTCAGCAGCTTTATAGATATATTTCTTTCTCATTTATATTTACATCAACGAGCCGGAATTGAAATATGTGTGTGTGTGTATGCGGTATAGCAAATAGACGAGAAAACGATGGCTCTGGACGAGAAAAATGCGTGTCTACTCTACTTGATGCGCGCGTATACACATTCATATATGTATATAAATCGAATTAGATCTCAATTTGATGCACACAAAGAATTTATTATTATGTGCGGTCGGTCGCTGGGAAAAAAATAAAAATAAACGTAAACGCGATGACTATACTATATGGGTGTGTCTCCCACACATATTATTAGCCAGTGATTAAAAGATTTCAGCGAATTAATGCCGCTTGCATTTTTTTGGGGAAATTGCTGAAATTCTTTTCGCTTGTTTCAGTGTGAAATGTTAATTGGTTTTAAATTAAGAAAATTTTCAAGGTTGCTTACAGTTTTTCAGAAATAGTGCGTAAAGTTGATGTATTGTTAAAAAAGTAGTGGTTTTAAATATAGCGCTAAATTAATAAAGCAAACAGGTCGCGTGGCCAAAGCTGGTTATTGGACTAATTAAATATTTATTTGTGATCGTGCTCACATAAAATAATTTATCTAAACTACAACAAAACATTTGTTTATAGAATTTTCGTTTTACTCATTAAGTGTCCCTGAGAAGTGTTTATTTTTTATTCTCATGAAAATATAAAAAAATTACTATAAAAGTTTCTGACGGGTCATCTACTAGAAAAAAAAAAGATATGGATCGTTGATGTTAAACATTTTTAATAAAAGTGAAAGTCTTACGTCTTGTTATGACTATTTTCTTCAGAAAATATGATAAAGTATTAACTTAGTGGTTGTTGATTTAAATAGTGCATTAAGCCTTGCAAAAAGAATTAAAGAAAACATCTAGTCTTCGGTAGACACGTCTGGAAATAAATATGTAAAACTATTAAATATCTTTGACATGAACCAAATTAATCATTTCATTAGTAAATCGCATACCAATAGACATTATTTTAATAAATTTAAATGACAAAGCTGATTGATGCTCGATACATTTTGAATCCAAATCATCAAATTATTAAAATTGAAGTGTTATTAAGTCAGCCGAGAAAAAAGGTTCTACAACAATAAGCAACTTTTGATTAGTAAATGGTATATACGCAATATTTAATAAATTAAAATCCCAAAATTCGTTATTTGCATATAATTCTTTAGATATATTAAAATTGAAGCATAATTATGCAGTAAATCGATCATCAGTAGAAACAGTCAAGGAAAATCCTTCTAAAACGATAAGCAATAATTGGTTTTTATGTTCCCATTTACAATACTTTAGTTTAAAAAATACCATTAGTTAATTTTTCAATAAAATTCTTAGTTTTAACAAATATATTTTAAAGAGAAAATTGCCTATTTATAGTTCTGACAGTATGAGTAAAAATAACCTTTTCAACCGATTATTTATGAAAATAGTTGTTATATCTATTAGTGAATTTAGCGAACTCAACATTTTTTGCTAAACACACACGTTTGACGTAAAGTTGATTTATTCTGTGAAAATACAATAAAAGAATCGTCATTGAAAATGAAGCGTATATATATTTTTAAATGCAGCAACTTTATTGCGTGCAGTTTAAAGTATTGAGTAATTTTACCGTATGTAAATAAATATAAAACCATAAATCTATACTAAATTGCGTATTTAAACTTTATTATTTATATGCCAGTTAAAATGTGCATTTCTTGCTTACTTTAATCTTCCATTTTATTAACGCAATACTTAAAAACGTTAAAATAAATAGGTACGAGATTACTCAAAAATTTCACAACAACACAACACAACAAATACAAACGTTCGTCGTATATGCGCGAAAAATCGTATAATCGCGCTGAAATAAATTAGCTCACTTTTGTGATAAATTCCGCGCTTCCACATCGAATTTATCATGATTTAATTAAAATATTTGCATTGAAAGATATTCTTTTTAAGTTTTGACAAGCAATGACAGTAACATATCGAAATTTTTAACACGAAAGATAAATCATTTCGAATCAATTCGAATGCGTATGTAACTTGCGCGTTATTTTTAACGCAATAACGTCTTGTAGGCAACTTGTTGGACGTGCGATGCAACAATTTGCGAGGAGCGAGTTGCCTATATATGGATATAAAATTCAGCTGAAAAGAAATGGAATCGACCAGAGTTGCCTTTTTACACTCCGTCCGTTCTTTTCGTTTGACTAAAAAATACATATTCGACAAGATGTACATAAATTTTATACAATATATTAATACTGTCTATCATATTATGGGCGAAGAAATCAATAAAAAATAGTTTAATTACAATTGTACAAAATTAATGTCGATGTTACTGTGAAAAACTGATAATTGAAGAACTTCAACATTGAGCGGTATGAAAAACCGAATATTTTGTCATGTTTAGATAGACTTGAATGTCGACAAACATAGAGATTAAATGAAAATGAAGTGAACTAACCGAACGTAAATAACATGGCTAAAACTGCAAAGACATCTAAAATTCTAATTATTTTTTGTCCCCATATCTTGGTTATAAAACTATTATTCATCAAATTCCTTTAAATATTATAATAATTTTATATTTATCTAATATTTTGAATTGAGTATATTTAAGTTTGTCATCAAAAGCGTGTTGACAACTTAAAACTTGGGAATTTTCGCTTTGTGGCATAGACTTTGGTGGATACGCAGCTTTTAATCTAACCAAAACTAATCATCAAAAACTATATGTTATTGACTAATTAATTTACTTACTTGCTGTATGCTACTTAATACCTTGACAAATTCAGGATAAATTTTTTCACATTCCACTTTAATGGTATTTTTTAGGATTCATTATGATTCTAACGGAACTAGAAAGAGCTAAGCCTTTTGTATTATCGTCATCATGGATCGAAGGGATATCCAAGTTTCTGCCCACTCTGGGTTTTTACCTTGGTAACTGAAACAGAAATATAAAATAATTATTAGTATTTGATTAGAATTAGGTGAGAAATGTATAAGTCAATTAACAATTTCTTTTCTGTTAGAAATATCTTTTATTATATATTTTTCTTCAACATTCAACGTCTGTATCTGATGAAAATCGACAGGAGTTGGAGTAACCAATAAATAAGAGTATATAACAAATGTTTAAGACATTCCACGTAAAGCCTGTGTGAATATCGACATTTTTCAGTGGATGTCAACACTATTCAATTCTAATCTTTCACACTAACATTGCTGTATTGTAATACTCGTAATGTCTTTTAAATTGTCTTTTGAATACAAAAGTTTCCGGAATTTGGAGATTTACGTTGTGATCAGTAGAAAATACTTTAAATGTGATAAAAACCGATTTCTTTTTGGTCAGCCTATACATTTTAACTAAGATATTGTAGTTTTTTAATAATATTGTTATTTGTCGACAAAAAAATTATAGAATAATTGGGTTTCTTTTCCTCCCCGCCTTGCGGTTAAGACAAAAAGAAAAAATATATGCTGAAAAAAGACATTTCGTCATAGAAGTATAATGTTACAAGTATGGTATCAACAATATGTTAATTAGCATTCCGGCAGCATTTTGAAGCAATAAACCGCACGAATCGTAGCCGAGCATCAATTGAAGCGTAATTTATGTGAAATAATTAAATTATTATTTACAGCGCGCTTTCCTGTGTATGTGTGTGTGTGGGTATGCGTATGTACAAATTATTGCGCAAGATTAAAGCAAGAATTTTAATATTAATAATCGCAAATGGAAATTTTACTATATAGCACATACGATCGTAAAATGAAGTTTTTTTTCTTGATGGGAGTATTAACGCCGCAGAGGAGGGTATAACAACGTATTTGGTCTGCGCCGCTGTTGCTGCTGTGACTTCGGATGACACAAAACAGTTGACTGTCGCTCACTATCTATCTTGTGTGTGTATATTTGTTATTTCTTTATTACATAAACAAAATGGTGTGGATGTAGGCGCGCAGACAAGCTACTCGCATGTAAACACATCGATTAAATTACATTTTTAATGCTAATCATCGTTTTTTTTAGTTAGGCCTTTTCGGTTTATTGTTGTTGGGGACGATTAACATTAAATGCTAGGCTGAAAGCTGCAGCTCCAGCTAGATAGATAGATGGCGGGGAGAGAAAAAAAATCGTGCGCGCGGTGAATGAGAAATGTTTACAGAGTAATTACAGCATGCTGTTTATTTTTCAAAGACAGCTTCCATTAACTTATTCCTTTAATTCATTTTTTCCTCGTCTAAACAGTTTTTTGTTTAACGTTCATGTTCCAAAACCTACATAATAAATTATTATTGATAATTATTCTGACAGTGGCATAAAAATTACGATGTTGAAAAAATGACGATGATGAATACGCTCAAAATAAATAATAACGTGAAGTGGAATTGTATAATGAATTTGTTTGAGTCGCGTCTATATTCATTAACATTTTTATATTCATCTTTCAAGATATTTAATGGTTTTTTTAATCGACGCAAAAATACAAAGCAAAATTTCACAGACACACTTCCATAGATAAAGTGCGTGTCAGATGTTGGTGCCCAAAAATGAAAGGCGCTAAAAACAGAAATAATTTAGAATTTGTTTTAGTCAACTTCTATCAATGAAAACAAAGCAATTTTAAAAAATTAATCGTAATTAAGAACATGGACTGGAATTTTAACCGAAGCAGCTTAATTTTTTTATCAAAATCTAACAACATAATTAAAAAAAAACATAGGCAAAGGCGTCACCTGATCAACTGATACGAAGAGTGCATCATACATAGACGTTCAAGGATTAAAAGCGTTAAAACAAATGTTTTGTAATTTTTCTATGATTTTCGCCATTTTTCATGAAAACTTAAAGAGATTTCTCAAAACGAGAAGAGCGCAATATTTTTTCGTTTTCGATCACTAGCAATGAAGTTCTATGAAAATTTGATGAAAATGCCAAAGATTAAGGGAAAATAACTAAAAAAGATCGGAAAAAATTATACGTAAAGAAAACTCCACCTGAAATCTAATGTAGAACACTAATAATTGCTAGAAACAAATAATAATATAAATAAATATCCTACAAATTAAACAGTCAGTTGCATTTTGAATACTGTATCAAAAAGTTATTCTTTTAAATGGAATGTTCCTTTAGACATGGAATTTTGAAGGTAAGTACCTATGTTACTTTAATAAACTCTTCATTTTTATCATTTTTGATTCTAAGAAACTGTAGATCTGAGGAAAAACCTAAATTGCCTTCGTTCAATCCAATGTTGATAACAATGATTAAAATCAACTTTGCGCTATAATTAAACAAAAAAAGATTGTGAAACTGAATTAAAAGTAATCTCGACTTTTAATTTTTCCATAAGGCATCATGTGTGTTTCAATAAAGTTTTCAACTTGAATACAGTGAAATAATTATGCCAAAACTTGCGTGTTATTAATAAATATATTTAACTCTGATGTAATGTCATCAACATACTTTATCTATAAAACTGTTTTATTGATCTTTACCCTTTAAAAATGACTAATAAAAATATACGAATAATTCATAAATTGATAAAAATGAATATAAATAAATTATTTACCATTTGTTTGTCATTTCTGTGTTATACATTACTAAGTAAAAATGAAGACGTTCTTGTTAATTCTTACCGTTTGTTTTATTTTAGTTGATTGTCATTTGCAATTTCTTCGATATCCACATTTGGATGTGGATTACGACGACTTTAGTGATAAATGTGAATGTATGGAGTACAGCACATGCTTTGCGAAAGGCATCAGATGGAGGTAATAATTAATTAATTAGTATACATCCGTTACCACAAGAATCCGATCGCTTTTTCAAACTTACTGCTTTATGGAATACACGTAAATGTGCACTTAGAGAGTCGTAGTTGGCGTTGTACCATTGAAATAAGCCGTACTACTAATTAATTACTAGATATTCCTAGTTGGCGTTGTTTATTCGCTTAGGGTCAATTTCGCTTACAGGTAATCGGATTGTTGTGGTAGCGGGTGTATATTATATATATTGTAGAAAGTATTTGTTTCACCAATTAAATTTTAGAATTCAGTATTCGGTGAGACCTGAACGACTGAGACCAGTATAATGACACCGCGTATGGTAGGGACCGTAGACGTTTGAGATCACGGATGACTAAAATCTTGATTGACTGAAATCGAGAATAAATACAACCGTGCTAGATGGGATAAGACAAAATGAGACCACAAAATTACGATTATTGTAAAAAATTCTTTATGGCAAGATTTTGTGGTCTCATTTTGTCATATCTCATCGATCTGCGGACTCGTTTAATCAAGATCTCAGTCGTTCGTGATCTCATGTGTCTACAAAGTCTCCTTAGATTGGTTTTAAGCGTCCGGTCTCAGTCGTCCAAATCTCATTCGTCCGATTACCACAAAAAATAATTGTGTACTAGTAGATGTATTGTATATAAGTTAATACTAAATACTACAATGCAGCACCAAGTGTTAACACCGAACTTTCTAGAAATTATATTTTTGCTTTCATTTCATCTTCACATCACAATGTAGTAAATCAAGAGTTTGACCACAAAATGTCTATTAAATTTTAAACATGCGCTTGATGTGTTGCAGGACCAATCTAGAGTGCTACATGGAAGACAAAACGTGTTGCACGCTACCGTCGATCCATGGCGATCCCAAATGCGGCCTACATCAACACAACAAAATTGAAAAATATGCGTGGACTGTGTCCATAATAAAAGTTAAGGAAGAGGAGGCATTGTTTGTTTGCGGTGGTACGCTAATTCACAATAATGTGGTACTAACTGCGGCGCACTGCGTGTCAGATACGAATGTCACATTCAAGGTGCGCGCTGAAAACTATAATAATCGCAAGGAAGCGGTCGCCTTTTACGAGCACGACGTCGCCGAGGTGGTAATACATCCAGAATTCAATAATGTGTCGCTGCACAACGATATAGCGCTGCTTATCTTACGCCATCGATTGGATAGTGATTACATCTGTTTAGGGTCCGATGATACATCAACAATATCATACACAAACTGCTTTGCAACTGGCTGGGGGAGTGGTAGTGACGGTATTCACAGTTGGGGCAAAGACATTAAGAGATTGGATTTAAACCTGACCGGCTTTGCAAAATGCGAGGAACACTTTCGTAAATCAGCACTAGGCCAAGAATTTAAATTGCACGATTCGTTTATCTGTACCGCCGGCGAGCAAGATAAGGAGATATGTAAAGGATATGGTGGCGGCCCAGTGGTTTGTCCAATGAAGGATTATAATGATGACGATCGCTATATGCAAGTTGGAATCATTTCATGGGGAATGAATTGCGATTTAGGTGTGACGGCTCACATAAGTGTTTCAGCATTTAAGGAGTGGATCGATGAAATTATGAAAAAAAGAGATATTTTTTATGGAGAAGATAGGGTATTAAGAGGTTTCAAAACAACTGACAAATCTCATTGAAAGATTGAAGGCCATGCAATAACAAGAACAATATTATTGTGCTGATAATATGTAAATTGCTAGTGCACATAACAAAGCATTTTTCAGTAAAAGATAAAGACAAAATCTTAATGTCATCAGTTAGTCATTAGACGCCACCATCAATTGTAATTAAAGTAATCGTTAATAGTATTAAGTAACAAATATTTTATTCTACTGACTTTGTTATTACCAATAACCTGATAAGAGTAAATATAATTTGGAAAACCCTTAAAATAAATAATAAAAGACTAATTATGATCTGTTATTTCACGCACTTTGGCTTCAAAATAGGTACTTATATCAACAATTTTCTGAGTGCAGTGTAATACACATAATAGAGCCCGATTGTGGCAAAAAGAAATTTCTGAAGAGCATGGTAGCCCTCGATGATGAGCTTTAAGAATCATGCCACAGAAATGACAAAATATTGCTTTCAAAGTCATGATTAAAATTGTTGCTGTCTCTTATTTTTAGAAAAGTACAACCGAATCAATTTCACATCGACAAGAGTGAAAAAGCAAGAAGTACTTGTTGTAAAGAATCAATAATGTTTTGAGGTCTCCATAGTCGGATAGTTCATAGTATAAACAATATTTGTAGGAGAACAACACTTGGTAGTTAGCATAAAATATCATTATTGCAATATTTATGTATTCTGACAAACGAATGTTAGATAAAACACCATCTTTAAGCTTCCCCTTTTGTATTTAACAACAATAATAGTTATAATTACCTTTTTTGGAAACTGCTTTTTTACTTCGGAATTGGAAATAACGTCAATTTATGTTTAATGTCCTAAACGTTCCGAGTAATACATTAAATTGAATGCATTTACGCTCAACATCAGTGGTTCTGTACCACTCGAAATGTTTGGGATATTAAACTTAAATTAAGTTTATTTCCTTCTTGCAAGTAAAAAGCGTTTTACAACAAGAATAAATACAACATGCAATTCCATTTGAATCAAAATTTTTCTTCAAATAATACTTTCATATTTTTAAACTAGATACACTGTGGTCTTCATTTTACACATCAAAGACAAAGCCTCTTTTATGGTCCTTTTCCTTCGGTAACTAAAGTTAATATATAAACATCTAGCTTTGCTAATTCTAGAGTACCCATTATTTAACTTTAATTACACTTAAAGACATCCAGGTATTTGAAGACTAGATATACATATTACATAAAGAGAAGCTTTAGAATACAACAGTGGTTCAAATTTCATATCGGGCTATATGCATAAAAATTAGCAAATATAAGAGCTATCTGGTTTCTTTACTAGCTAACAATAAAAATCAGTTTATAGGTAATGAATCGTTCATCAACAACAGTTTAAAATTTTGAAGATTGTTAAATTGTTGCAAATACATAATTGCACTCATAGGACTAGAAAGACCTAGCTAGACCAACGTTTGAATGAAACACGCCTGTTATTTATAAAAAGCAATAAATATTTATGTGCGCAAAGACAATAAATAATTCGACGAAAAAGATGAGAGCGCGCAGCAAAAAAGCGTGCACATGTAAAAAGCGAAGAAGCATGAAAGCGCATAGACGAGTAGTAGTCCAGAAAGTAATAAAATGCCGCATAGAGAAGCGACATGAGACATGAGGAAGGTATAAATCGGACGAATGACTTTTACTACCTCCTCTTCTTCACTCAAATAACCCACAAATATCGTTTCCATTATTCTACCGCACACTAAACGAAACACATACAGTGTACAATTTATGCGCTACACTCAAAATTACATTTTACAGAGGAATATATTACTCACGCTTTTTTTAATTAAAATAATTTTTCATGATTGCGATTAATTAAAAAAAAATGTAGCAAGAAATTTGTCCCGTTTGATATGTTTCATAATTGATACAAAACTTTCATGTTATTTAAAACTATAATTTATCTTGGCAATCATTTTATTCATCGTCATTGTTGAAATATTAAATTGTTAGCCATTTATTTTCCCGCAACCGAAAATAACATAATATCCCACGTGAAATTTGCTGTTGTTAAATTAATTAGAATGCAGTAAAGCGGCGCGAGCAATAATTTATAAAAGCTCGCGCTTATTTCAGATACACACTCACACACAAATCATTATCAATGTAATTTATAAAAAATATATATTTATGGATGGACGCGCTCACACAAAATTTTGTCGTTTTTATTTGAGACGTGTCGTCTCGCGGTGAAATATACGTTCGGAAAAAAATCCGACGAGTGCAAGAAGAAGAAGAACAAAAAAGAAATATTAAAATCTTCTAAAGAAAGAAACAAAATGTGGGGGGTCTTTACACGCACACACACACGCACACACATTCACAGCGCGATGAGGAGTTTCATTTTTTTATTCCGAGCGTCTGATGCTGCTGGCCCAAAAAGCGATTTTAAAGCGCATATGTATTAAATACGAGCATAATTGAATGTCATTTACGAAAGAGTTATGGTTGGTGTAAACACCTTCAGCCACGTATATTGTAACATCGATAAAAATATACAAATTCAATTTTAGGCATTTTTTTCAGCAGTCGAATTAAAAACGTTCCCGTGCTGCTGTTTCTGCTGTGAGCGTGGAATTATATATTTTGAGTTAGGATTGTCAAAGCAAAGCAGTAACTGTCTACTTTGACACACAAACAGCCCAATTATGTTGTGTTTATGGTCTTCTAAATCCGTACTAACTCTACTTCATCAAAAAAAATATCGTTCGTTTCGCTTTTTTTTGTAGCTCGCCACGGTGATCGTTTCATAGCGTAACGAAAACTTGTTACCATTTGACAATTAAACGCAACGACAAAAAATAATAAATTAAGTATTGTGTAGGACGTAGATGAATGTATTTACTTACAATTTGCCGGTAAATATTGCAATATTGCACCTGTATATAAATTGTTAATTCGATTAATGTTAAAAATTGTACTTTATAAACTATGCTACTTACTTTATATGTTATACACTTATTAAATACTAGTTAAATATAATATCATTGTATATTTAATACAATTGTATTTAGTAAATTTGATCAAAGTCATCTAAAAATGTGTAAAACTATGAAAATAAACAAACAATTGGAGAGGTTAGGAAAAGTTATAAAACCCGCATTGTGTGCCATCTATATTCGGGTAGCCACATTAAAGTCATAAAATTTTATTAAAATTAAACTTTAAATTAAATAATTACAATATTATTTGCAACGCTGTTCAAATAAGATTAACTTCTTTTTAAACATTTAATTGATACATAATTTCATTATTTATTAATTAAATTTTTAAAGAATTGTGTATAGATGGTGCCACCTGAGCAATTTTAATTGTCATTGCTGGTGTTTGTTTGTTTCGTTTGTTTCACACATGCTGCAACTTGCAACAATTGAGATTATATCATCTGAAAACAATAAAGTATAATCAAATTACACTTGATCTGGGTGTACAGGAATAAAAAGTGTATCATGAACACACAAAAAGTAGATCGAGAATTTCCCAAGATCCAATGTCGGGCGCAAGTGAAATGAAAAAACGGCGATTAGCAAGAAAATCGTCTAATTGGAGCACAATTAAACAATAATATATATAATTATCATAAGCGATAATGATATTTGCTTTCAATGAGGTATGAGTGAAAAATGTACAATTTCTTCGCATTAACAAATCCACTTTTGCAGAATATAAGTACAATACGTGAGTACGTGCAAATTTTGGCAACGCAAGACAATCAGCTGATTATCGGTCACGGTTGAGGTATGTGCAGCTGTAAGTAGCCGAAAATTTAACTGTACGTTGCTTCTTCTTCGTTGCGTGCCCCATTCTCCCACCACGTTCAATTAACGAAATAAAAAAACCTTTCTCTTTTAAACTTTTCTCCGGCGAACTCCGCAAGAAGTACGTAGAGTAGTAGAAGTAGCAAAATCTACAAAAACAAATTTGTATATACAAACAACTCAGTACGCTCGGCGCCGATCGCAATTCCATAACGAGAGCTCGCGCGCTGCTCCCGATTTTCGCTGCAAATATACGCAAAACTTTCTTTAATTAATAAACTCAGCTAATTAGCATTGAAATGCAATTAATGTGTATGTATGTGTAAAAATGCGGTGCAATGCAGTGACGTCGTACTTGAATATGAATCGTGCAAACATTTTCCAGTAAAGAAAACTCTCTGTGGAATTATTTAATAAACGTATATAAATTAACGAAACTAAATTAAGGTAAGCGCTTTTAGCAACACCAACTAATGTTAAAATCAATGAGAGGTAAAGAATTATTGGAGGTAATACTATGAAAATTACCATGATTAACGTAGTCAATATTGCAGTAGTAGTAGTTTTTAACTGCGTGTTTTTATGGATTATAATCACATTTTAAAAATAAGTATTTATTGGTAATTTTGAAATTGTTCCAAAAGCGGTAATAAAATCAAAATTTATGTACAATATGTAGATAGCAACAATATCAGTTTTGCAAATTTAAATTATTTAGTAGTTTAAATTTATGAGGCAAATAATGAAGAGTCAGGAATTAATCAATTACCTCCAATCTTAGATTAATTTTAAAAATCTTATTACGATTATTAATGCCGGTTTAATGCAAACAATGATTAAAAACGAACGAAGGCAGGTACATGATTAAAACGTTTTTATGTTAGTTTTTTGATAGTCGATGCTGTTATCAGTTGCTGTATCGTTAAACGAAATTAAACGTAAGCTTGGAAGCTTATTAATTAAAACTTTGATTATAACCAATGATTGAATACATTAATGCAAAGAAATTAAGCAGAAGAAATGCGTATCAGTTTTGGAGTCAATCAAAACCTAGTTATTGCGAGTATTATTAACTTCAAGTTCTTAAACTTGTTCAGATTTAATGCATTCAATCAAATTTGAATAACTACCATAGGGAATACAGCATTTTTTGACCAAATCCTTTGACACCTATTAGGTTAGCCAGAAATCCAAAAAATGATATACTGTTTGTTGTGTATAACAGTTTAGTGAAAATACACATTATACATTTTTTTGCAGTATTTTTAAACAAATTCTACACATATTTTGGAGAAAATAAAATTACTAAACTTTTTTGAAACAAAGCTAGTATTTGACAATAATGATTTGTTGTTTATTGCACTGTCTGAGAGCATGCCGGGACTTTTAAACTTCTCAAATAGTGATACAAACAACAAATCGGTACATATTACAAAATACAAGTTTTAGAGAATTTCATATAAGTACAATACAATAAAGATGATGCTCGTCAAAGGACGTGACACGACAATCAAAACGTTTGCGAGTTGATGTGCGAAACAATAAAAAAGTTTTGCTAAATGTATGTTTATAATGGATTAGTGCATACATTGTACTACCTCATCCAATTTTAACTTTGTACTAATAATCTGGCTTGACTTATTTATGCAGCAATTTGCATACGTGTAACTTACAGCCAAACACACATATAGAGTTTGAATCAATATTTTAAAAACAAATAAGCATAAATTTAGTATGTAGCAGTAGCTAGTTCGAATGCAAATTTGTCATCATGCACGGACAAGTTCTGATTGTAAATTTTGGAGCATAATTGCGTTACGTGAACGCCACGCCACATTTTTCATTTCTCTGTTCCTTCATTCATCGTTTTTTTATTCCCGGCAACCACAATTCATGTCAGTAATCTTTGCGTTTTTATAGCAGCAAAGGTATACGTTTTAGTATCATTAAAACACCTGAATCGATGGGCTGCACTATGCTGTCGGCTGGTCTAGTATGTATTGATAAAAATCGACGACTCTCTATGCAACTTTTCGTATGTATTACATATTGTCATTTTTTTTTTCTTTGTTCATCGTTTTTCATTCCGGGCAACCACAATTCATGTCACTAATGTTTGCGTCTTTATAGCAGCAAAGGTATATGTTTTAGCTATATCTCTGATTGATTAAAACATTAATCCGATAGGCTGCAATGCTGTCGGTTGGTCTAGTAGATAAGAATCGGCGAGGCTCTATGCAACTTTTCGCGTTTTATTTTTGGATCATGTTTGTCACATATTTTCATTTTTCCGTTCTTTATTCATTTAGGACAGCCACAATTCATGTCACTAATGTTTGCGTCTTTATAGCAGCAAAGGTATACGTTTTAGTAGCATTAAAACACCTGAATCGATGGGCTGCACTATGCTGTCGGCTGGTCTAGTAGATAAAGATCGGCGACGCTCTATGCAACTTTTCGCGTGTGTCACATATTTTTATTTTTCCGTTCTTCATTCATCGTTTTTTCATTCCCGGCAACCACAATTCATGTCACTAATCTTTGCGTCTTTATAGCCGCAAAGGTATATGTTTTAGTAACATCTCTGTTTCATTAAAACATGAATCTGATGGGCTGCAATGTTGTCGGTTGGTCTAGTTCTAGTAGATAATAATCAGCGAAGCTCTATGCAACTTTTCGCATTTCAGTTTTGGATCGTGTTTGTCACATATTTTCATTTTTCCGTTCTTCATTCATTTCAGACAGACACAATTCATGTCACTAATCTTTGCGCCTGTATAGCAGGAAAGGTATACATTTTAGAAAAACTGTAATTTATTAAAACTTGAATCGATGGGTTGCAATGCTCCAGCTGGTCTAGTTGATAAAACTCGACGACGCTCGGTGCAACCTTTCGCGTTTCATTTTTGGAACGCGTATGTCACATTTTTATTGGATTCTTACGTGTGTGTGATTTATTCGTTTTACATTCATACTTTGTTTGTTTTTTTAAATTGGTTGACTGACAAAGCAAGTAATATGTAAGTACATACAGTAGAAACTCGGTTTTTGTCAAATACTGAAACAATAATTTTCATATACCTACTTAAATCACATAATTCATTAAAAAGATTATAAAATGCGTAGCAGTGCATTTAAAAAATCGTTTATTGACAATAATCATAACATTATCATAGAACAAGTTACAGAAATAGGCTTTGTTTTCAAAAATTATTATTAGTAGAATGAGTATGGAAAATGGGTGAGCAGGATATCCGAGACAATTAACGAAAACAGAGACAATGTTTTGCGAAAAAAAGTCGTTGAAAATCGAAATTGATAATAACCGAGACATTCGATAACTGAGGTTCCACTATATTTTTTTTATGCACGCTGTGCATGATAGTGCAGTAAAGTTTCCACTTGATGCAGCCACACAATTTCTATTTGATATGTAGGTATACCTATATGCTTGTTTGAAAAAAATTAATCAAGTCTGTTATTGTGTGATGGAATGAGTAATCGTTATTGTTGTTTTTAATGATTAATTAAAAGAAAAAGTGAAGCAAACTTCATTAGTTTTTATTATCAGTGGAATGGACAGCTTTTTAGCAAGTTTACAATGCGTAAAAATCAATGCCAGACTAATTAATACTACTATCATATTTTTTTCGTGATTTTCGCTCGCAACACGAAAACATATTTTGAAAAATTATATGCTTGATTTACTATTAGACGAACGATGGTAGGTATAATTATCAACAATTTATTAAACATCGCCGCAAGCAACAGCTGTCGGTGAAAATAACGTTGTTGCATTTTTACTAAATCATTGATTTAGATAGTTATTACAGTGGAACCTCAGTATACCACTTTAATCTGTTTCATAAATTTGGTTATAGGCATATCGAATCAACCTTTTCCATAAGAATCAATATAAAAATGTAATGAATAAGGCCACTTTATATGTTGCACGTGGGTGTTTTGATAAGTTTTCGGATTTCTTATTTTAAAGTTTTTTCGTAAACTTTTTTTGCAACTTCTTGCGTTGTTGTATGCAATTTTGTCGTCTTTCCTGCATTTATTTGTGTTTTTGGGTTACTTTGCAAAAAAGCGCAGAAATATTGCGAAAAAGTAGCAAAACTTGAAAAAAAATGCAAAGGGTGCCTAAAAAGGGTCGAAACCGCAAGAAAACTAAAAAAAATATATACACGAAAGTTTCAAAAATTCGAAAAATTATAAGAGAAAAAAAATCAAAAACAATGTAAAAAAAGCAAAAAATGACTATAAAAATTTAATGATTATTAGTGAAATTGGTTGAATAATAGGAAAAATTTAGAAATATTGCAAAATTCATGTCTTCAGTTAATTTTGGCCGTATACAGGGGAAAAGACATATATCGAAGTAAATCATAGGTCGTATATCAAATTAGTCGTATATCGAGGTTATTCCACTGTATTTGCGAATTTCGGTGTAACAATCGGCCAGCGTTAACAAAGAGAGGAAGTCGGTGCAAAGACATCGCATCACATCCCATTTATTAAGTAACTGGTTTTTTCGAGCGAGTTAAAAAATGCACAACACACGGAGCAAGCAAGCCAGCAAGCAGGCAAAGGTGAAGAATCGTTCGATTGCTGGTGGGCTTTTTCTGTAACACATACCTAGATATGATAATGAATAAACGTGTATACATAATTCAATAAAATTCGTTCGTGTCGTCGTCTTCGTCGACCGGTTCGTGTAATACCTATAACCTCAAATTATTTATTGGTCGCGCGGCTGAATTGAATGTTGCATTGTTTTTGACTATTTATTATCCGTGTTAGGACATTCTATTTCCATTTTTGATAAATTAATCTGAGCTCGTTTGGATGCATGGTTTGGAAAACAAGCAATGATTTCATCGTTTTACAACGTGTATATGTATATGTATGATATATTTATAGCTTCATTCAACAAACAATCAATTGTTGGGGAAATAGTAAAAATGTAAACAGGCAGTTCATTAAAAAGTTGCAAAATAAAAATGTAGGAAATTTCTGTCAATATTTGATTAGTGGAAAATACTACGCATTTTGCAGAAAAATATTAAAATTCCGTATTTTATATGCAACTTTGTAAAATATTTAATTTTTCTCCATCAAAAAATATAAGAAACAATTTTGTGACTGTATTTGATTAAAAATTTGTTTTAAAATCGTGCGAGATTTATGTTTACAGTTTTATTTAATCATAAATTATTGCAAAATCAATTAAAAAAGCACATAAAATGTATGCATTAAAATATTTAAAAGAAAATGTATGGAAACAGTGTTGCAGGATTTGATTAAATAAAATATGAGTTAGATATTTATAACATTGTAGTTTGTTATAAAAAGTGCCTGGATTTAAAATTTAAACATCAAAAAAATAAATATAGTTTGTAGAATCAAAATAAAGTAAATTTGTCAAATTATTTCATTTAAATATTGTTCATAAAAAAAATCAGCACAATTTATGTCATAATTGACAGAAAAACTAGTGTTTGCCATACACATGTCTTTTTACGTTTTTATTGTTAAAGAAAATATTAACTACAAAGTATCATTACTACATAAATGGGAATTAAATACAATAAGTTTATGCGTTAGACATAGAAAGTTTAACGGTCAATATAAAATAAGCATAGTGAACAAAGTTACTTACTTAGGTAATAAGTTATATTGCAAAAAATTACGAATAAGTTTTGTATTAAGTCAAACTTTTTAAATTAAAATTCGTAACAGTATTCGTAACAAAAACTATAAAAAGCAATTAAATGCTTGGTTTTATATTATGTATTTTAAATATATGTTTATTTTAAATATATTATTCTTCCAGTTGTAAAATAGTAGTATATTTTTATTTAACAAATTATGTTAAATATTTAATTCAGCTGAATTATTTAACATGCAATAAAATTGAATAGGTGTCTAATCCAATTTATTTAATGCTAATTAAAAATTTAAATTCCATGATAAGGAACAATCTAATTAAAAAATAAAACGGTTTTTAAAAGCGAATCGCATCTATATCACTTTTACTTAAACGCTTCCCTTTTACAAAATTCGTCGTTAATCGGAAATTGGCTATTATGATAATAACAATTTATTTTAAATTGAATTTAATGGAAAAAACGCGCTTACAGTTATACCTATGATAGTTATTTGGTAGAATTATTTTACTTCTATAATATGAATTTGATAGATGCAGAGCTGGGGCAAGGCAGTAAGCGAGGCGCTAATATAAGCAGGTCATCATTTATTGTGTTTTTTTCACAATTTTTTTGCAATTTTTTTTGCTTTTTGTCAAGAATTGTGGATGCGGCAAACTAAAGTCACAGGGAGACTCTGTGGTATGTATATTTAAGTCCATATTCAATCAAAGCCGAGGTTCAGTCGAACTGCACATGGGATTATATCGTGAATCGGCGCAACTCAATTTAGCAAATAGATGAGCCTTAAGGTCTACCTGTGACATCACACCCATCCTTTAGCGCAAATGCAACTGAAGCGCCGTAACTACAGTAACTACTTTGTGAATTTAGCATAATAACACATCTACTAAAATTGAATTATTTAATTCGTCAGCCTTTAGTATCGTATTATAAATACTAACAGCTAATTTATTTTATATAATTTCAATAGGAAACGTTTATTCACAACCTGCCAAATATCTTTTTTCCGGCTCTGGATATTGTAGATGCACAATCGCAGTTGAAAAGAATGTTTAGGTTAGAAAGCATAACCTCGAAAATATTCAGCAGCCGTATATCATCTTCTAATCTAAATTCGAAGCGATTTATATTAAAGCGAACAAGTGCATTAAAACATTCACACATTCATTTGTTGTTTACCTTTAGAGTACATTTCTCTCAACTCATTCCAATGATAATTCATTGAATTCGTTACTTTTGTTTGATGCTGCTTGCGCGCACAACACCTCATTCTCATATAACACTTTTCTTTTTTACTTATCGCGCGCTCGCGCGCGGTTATAGGCCGCGCTGTTGTTATATTTTGTGGAATTTAGGATGGAATTTGAATAAATCCGAATTAAGGTTGCGGTGCCATTAGAACCATTCCAATTCGAAATTGAGCGTTCGTATAACGCGCGCTGTGGGCACACATACACCGCTAATAATGCAGTTTTTTACGAATTAATTAGCTTGGGGTATTATAAATCAAGTGTAGCAGCCACAGCACATTTTTTGCGCTTTCGTTTTTCATATACCTACTTAGTTTTGTTTTTACATCGATGAAAAGCGCGCCTTTGTTATTTATTTAATGAATTAATGGACGATTTGCATAAAAAACAATTTTGCTTTTCTTATTATTATGAATAATTCCAGTATGTACATTCATTAGCCATAATTCGGAGTACAAATAATCCATATAGCGAACCGATAATTAATAATCTATTTTTTGTTGCAAATGAAAGCGCTGCACATATTAAAGATTAATATCTAATTGTTAGAGTGATTTGATAGCGTTAATCATTCGTATGAATAAGAATTTTGTTGTTTGAATATAGGTCAATATTAATCGCAACTCGTTTTAATATTTTACCTTTAAAATTTTCTAACTTTTTACGTTCTTTGTAGGTTTTTGTTGTGCAGCATGGCAAAATGCTTTTATATGCAAGGGTCGTCTGATAAGTTTCCGATTTTCTCAGAATTATTTTGTTCATTTTGCACTTTCTTGCAATTTTTCGTGTATTTGCCACTTTTCTTATTTTTTCGTATTTTTACAACTTTTTTGCGACTTTATGCAACCTTTCATTTTGTATTTTCTATTGATTTTTACCACGTTTCCGCTTTTTAAACTTTTTTACGGTTTTTTGGCAACTGTTTGATGTTTTTTAAAGTTATTTTTCGTCTTTGTTTATCTAAAATTTTGATAAAAGCAAAAAAATACAAATAACAGCAAAAAACAAGAAAAAGTGACAAAAAACAAGAAAAACCACAAAAAAATTGTAAAAAGGCGTCGCTAAAAACAAGCAGAAGCCCGAAAAATAAGAACCCTAGTGAAAATCTCAAAAAAGTTGTTAAAATATTATGAAAAATGCAAAAATAGAAAAAAATTCAAAAGAAAACCGCAAACACGAGTAAAAATTGATTAAAAAAGTCGAAAATTTATCAGACTTCTCATGTACTTACTATTCATAAAATAGAATTCTGATTACAACTAATTAATATACCTACCTATCTATCGA
Organism: Adinopsis sp. GC000173; assembly: GCA_030264715.1. Lineage (NCBI taxonomy): Eukaryota > Metazoa > Arthropoda > Insecta > Coleoptera > Staphylinidae > Adinopsis > Adinopsis sp. GC000173. The sequence goes on from JARJDW010003103.1 coordinate 19,650, forward strand.
TATAATTAATAATTTGTTTTTTGTTTCAAATGAAAGCACTGCACATATTAATAATTAATAATAATTTTCATAGTGATTTGATAGCGTTAATCATTTGTATGAATAAGAATCTTGTTGTTTGAATATAGGTTAATGCTAATCGTAACTCGTTTCGACATTTTACATGTTCACTTTTTTTTGTAATGTTTCTTCGTTCTTTGTAGGTTGTTGCTGGTGTGCGGTGCGCGCCGTGTGCCAAAATGCGCGATCGTGATCGTGAGCTATGGAGTGTTGGTGGTATCTTTATAAGCCATCAAGAAACATCTCTGCAGGATGTATTCATACAAAAATTGGATCAATTAATTTACAACAATAATAGTACGAAAGGTGAGTGGTTTATTGTTTTAGTTCATTTAATTCGATGCCCCTTTTTTTGCTTCGCCCGCAGACAAAGGCAAATCATAAAAATATGAAAGGTTTGTGTCACTAGCCTAAAATGAAAGGTGCGTTTTATTTTTATATACGTTATATAATATTTTTACAAATATCGATTAAGGATATTATATTCAATAATTATTTTATGATAAAAATGAAACATAATATTTATTAAACGAAATTTGTTTGCACTTATTTATTAAATATATCTTTCCGTAAATTACTGGTATATGATATCAATGTACTTTGAATATTCGATGAAAAAAGTAAAGTAAAGTAGAGAGTAAAAAGGCGTGTTATAGTTAAGATTTTAATATTTTGTCTAACAATTTCTGTATTTTAACTAATTTATTGAGTCGTACAAATAGCAATGTTTAATTATTATTTTATTATGAAACTGTAGTAAATGAAAGAAATGTCCTTAAATTTTAATTAAGTATTTTATTTATTTTAAATTATTCAGTTCAAGTAAGCCCACCATGCACAAACTTATCAACTACACATTTATTTTCATAACAATTAATTTAAGCATAAGAACTGTATGTAATTTTAACTTGCTAAGGTAATGTCACCAATGTCGCTAATGTGTGTAAACATTGAGGTAAAACTTACCACTATCTACCCTAAATAGTCATATGAATTTAGCTGAGATACAACTGCTTGTGTCATCAATGACAACATATATTGTTGTGATCTTACTATAGTACTTACAAAGATTGTAAACTTTTCTGATTATCCGTATCACAAATTCATAGAATATTCTTATAAAATTATTAATGTGTCATAGGAAAATTAAAACAAATTATATATTTTGTATTCTTCTTTAATGTCGCCAATTTATATCTTATGTAACAATAAATTTCTGGCGGTATACAAAAATGTAATGTATAGTTTTGACCCGTGGATTTTATATTTTATAAATCGAATCACAAGTAATAGAAAATCTTTATTAAAAGTCAAAGAACTTATTTAATTGATTGCTTATGTGATGTCATCCTTTAAACAAACGATTAAAACTGATTTTATAGGATTTGTCGATACAGCATCGTCAGCCAAACAAATGTTTCCAACTGGCTGGATGCATGAAATGAAAAGATCTCTTGCCGGTTTCACAATGCAGAGAGGAAAGTGTCGATGACAAAACGTTTTTTCCATTCTTACATCGTACAATAGATTTTTTTTTATAATAGAAAAACAGCTAATCAATTAAAAGTGAAATTTGTATCTATCATTAATGTTCACACAAATTTGTTTAGTTTGGCTGTGATGTGATGCAGTGGCGTTAATTATAAAACTTTTACGCGGTAACATTGAAAAATCGCAATATTGATAACGCTGATTAAAATCTACTTAGATGAAAGTTTCTTTTATGGCGTGAACGCCTCCAAACTTTTCTGTTTAGTTCAGTTTAGTTTAGTTTACTTTGAATTGTTATGGTATTTTTTTTTTTGATTGAATCTGTTATTCAATTTTCGGCGAAATGTAATGTTAATTGTAAAGATTTCTGCATGAATAATTCGAAATTGAATAAGATATTGTTCTGTAAAAATTTGATATTTTAACTTTAATTGTATTTTCTCTGGGCGGGTTTAGCGAATTTTAGGTCGAATAACTGTTTATAATAGAGAGAAACGAATAATAGGGTGGATTTTATCAGCTTTATATAATTCGATCCGGCATTAATTTTCTCAGAATTTGATAAATTAACATTTCTAATTAAATAATGCTGATTTTGGCGCAATTCACTATTTATAAGCAATGTGGATTTTAACACATTTTTACCTCAACGCTTTTACAAACTACTTACTTATTACATGAATTATGCATAAACATTGAATTACAAATATTTATTAACAATTTAATTGAAAAAAGATTTATTCATAACATTTAACTAATGCAAATATTTAATTAGTATGAAAGTTTATATTGTTATTATACCGATAATCTTTCTTAAAATTAATTAAAAGTTAATTATTTTTCAAAGAATGTTTAATTTATAGTTACATCTAACATTTTAAAATTGATTTCATTTACTGGATGCGAATATATATGAATTAAGTATTATTTTTCAGTGTCTAATTACAGATTCTTTGAATTTTAATAACGCACCCTGTATATTATATTTATTATACTATTTGTATTCAGTAACTACGCTAATATTGTGTCTGTATTTTCTGGTTTTTATTCTGAATGGGGGCTAGTAATTATCAGTAAAGCTTTATAATGACTCATTACACACCCCTACGTCGCCAAGATTATGATTGGTCTGTTAACATTATCAAACACTAGTAATTATTAACTTTATAGCTTAATTATTTTATGCACTTTGTAAATATTATATCCACATGTTGCATAAATACTGTAAATGTAATAATAAACTCCAAATTTATATAATTAACAAATCAATCAAATTAAATAACATTTTATTACTGCATATTAAATTCAATTCAACAAAATCATTAATATTTTAATTAATTTAAAATTTGTGGTAAAAAATACACTCTGGTTATTTGAATTCTTCGAAAACTACGCACATTATTCTTAAATTAAATTCAATTTATAATTTAATTATACGAATAGGATTACGTATAAATATCAATTAATATGGCATGCAATGCGATAATTATATTAATTATTGAGTGTAAATATGGCGGATGGATTGTTTTTCCAAGCTCGAAATTGGATATTTGATTAACAATTCTTGTATGTGCTTAGTACGATAATTAAATGAAGTGACTGCGATGGCAGAGAGCAACAAGTTCAAACGAAAATGCAATTATCGTTGCAAGATTTTCGTTAAACTTATGATTTAATTACGAAAACAACGGTTTATTTGCACAAGTTTCGATGTCAATTAAGCGTTGGTTAATAAATGCAGCCAAATTGGACCCGTTTTAGTTAATTAATTAAAAAATAACACAAATACAAATCAAAACAAAGCGTTTAGAGATGTAAATATACTTAAAGAGACTTGAATGGAAACATTTACTAGGTTGATTCACACAAACCATTTATCTCTCTTTTTATTATGTTATGTTAATCTAGTGTAGGTGATTGTTTTGCGAATGAAATGTAGTGTTTATTAATTTCGACAAACAATCATAATTCACAAAATGGAAGTAGGTACTAGTTGTCATTATAAATAATAATATTTTGGCTTACTTTTTTCGTAAATTAAAAATATATCGTTATTAAATAAAATTTTTCACACAAACACAAGAATAGTAAATTTTAATGTACAATGCAATTATAAGAAAGGTTACAACAGACATCTCGTTACAACTTTGATGCGGTACAGGCTTTGTACAATACATACCAGATAGTTTATAGAGTATATTTTGATGCAAAAAGTAGGCGTTTTACGCACGGGCGATCATAATACCATATCATCATCGTATACGATCACAATGGTTTTGTAATATAGATGTGCAATGATCTGATTGAATTTGATCATATACTTGTTATTAAAAAGGCATGTGTCTAATTATTAGGTTAGGTGAAAAACGAGGCGGCTACTTTCTTACGCCACAGTTCACTGTATGCAGCTGTTTACTTGTAATTTCTTTCTAATTATACGCTCCTGGAAAATAAAATTTAAAAAAATTCATACTGTTATCCTTTTACCATTTCAAAGTGCAAATCTTAATCAATCTAAATGTAAAGACCGTACACTATTCTCAAAAGTGGTAAAAGTACACTTAGAGGTCGTATTTTAAGGTATTAATGATGCCAAACGGAAACATGTACGAAAGTCCGTAACTTGGGATAGGATTTGCTGTGATATATTTCTAAACTCAGGGCTAATATTTATTCCATGCAAAATGAAAATTAAAGAAGCAACTAATTGATGGCCAGATAAAAATGTATATTTAATCAATATCAACGCATATATCGGATGATATGCATTTTCCTTCTAAGTTAATAACAAGCAATTTGCTAAATGCTAAGTGTAATTTTAAAGAGTATGATATAAACTTGATTCAACTTGAATTAAACAAGTAATTTAGATAATGCATGCTATTTAAGTTGGTTTACCATAATCGTGTGCTTTACACATGTAACTATCACCGACAAATAATGCTCATTAAAATGTTTGCAATAACTTTCAAATAAATAATGACTTTAAAAAAAAGTTTAGACCATATGATAACTGGAAGGCCAAAATATATTGAATATGAAAAAATATTGTAGATAAAGTGTTTATTTTATTTGTTTCTCACCAAATATTTATATTTTAACTTAGAATCATTCTGGACCAAGTGACAGAAGTAACCTTCTTACTTGTAAAATAGAATTTTGCTCAAAGTCTTTTATTTTTGCTAAGTATAAATTTCAATTTTGTTGATCTGTAGGTAGCAATCGATGTAAGCTTTTAGTTCTTATGATGACTTCTGATCTGATGATTTAATGGTATATAAAGTGTTTATATCTTTAGCCCGTTTTACCTACCTATGCATATTACATTTTATCTTACAATCATGACGTACCAAGTGACAGAAAATAGATGGTTGCTTTATATTTTTTATTATTGCTTAGTATTAATTTTAATTTACTTGTAGTAGGTAGCAATCGATATAAACTTTTAATTCTGATCGAGCCATTTTAACTTAATAAAATTATTTCTATGAAATATACTATTGATTTATGTTTTTTATTATTGATCATTGCAATACCAAAAACTTTAAAAATTGAAATTGGGATAAATATTAAGAAGTTATTTGTGCTGATTACACCCTGACCTGATGTGTTGTAATAATAATTTTTTGAAAGCCTGTCAGCGCATAAATTATTTAAAAGTTTTGCAAAAATCAAACACCAACCACTCTTCCATAACATAATTTTATTATTCCATAATTGAATATTCTCGAACAGTTCTTACTGCTTTCAAACAGCTATCTAAAATTCATCTTATAATCCCATCGAAAGCCTAAAACAAAATATTACTGAGATTATGCAGGAAAATTAAGAAGCGATTAAGAAAATTATACAGGATGTCAGAATGTATGCCTACTTCTATAATAAATCTTATGTAGAATTTTTTTCATACATCGTCAATGACGAGAATTTCAAATTGAAAGATTTCTCACTATCTTTATTACAATGTTAATTAATATTATCTGCAACAAATAAAGTAAAATTGCTGTAGAAATTGATGATAATTTTACAATAACAACAAAAGCTAATTAATAATATAATAGTGATTGATAATAAATAAATATGAGAGAATTTGTTGTAATTGAAATGCACTATTATTAATTGATTTGAGTGCAATTGCATTTAATTTGCGACAATGCCGCTTAAACTACGCTAAATTTCTTCGAAACACAAATGTTGATATCAACTATTGTCCATTATTCGTACAAGACAAGCCAACAATGCGCCACAATATTTTCAAATCAAATTACAATTACAATCGAAGCATTGAATTTGTAATGTTACATTGCATTGTTTTTGTATACAATAACGTGAATTACGTGTTTAGATCCTAATTTAGTGACATATATTGCAGTTGGTTTTACAACTCTTTTGCGCTGTTTGCAATGCGAATTTATTGCACATAATTAGTCGATCATTATCTAGAAAGTTGAAGATAAATTAAAGTTCACATTTCGTATTGCTCTGCGTATGGTAAATGTATATGTTTTCAAAGCAAATAATATGTGATAATTTGTATTATTTTTATGTTTTTGGAATCAACGTTTCACATCGCGATGAAATTATTATAGGTTTGCTGGAGATTTTTGATGAACAGATACATGTATTTTATGTAATGGTGCTTTTTACGTTCAATTTTATGTTAAAATTATTCGTATTTTGTGAAATTTGGTGAAAGCACTGGTTTTCTTTTGGTAATACTGATTTGTCTAGTTCATTATTAGAGGACTTAAAAAATACCGATATAATAAGATAAGATTTTTATTATTCTAACAGAGCCATGTTTTAAAAGTAAATACGTCTACGTAATATAAAATAATTTCTATTACTTTCCGTTTCTTTTTTTTTAATCAATTTATCACATCGAGATGAAATTGATAGGTTTACTGCATGTTTTAGATGAACAAATATATGCATCTTACTAAAAGATGCTTTTTACGTTTAGTTTGTCAAAGTTGTTCTTATTTTGTGCACTTTGGATTAGTTTTAGTGAAATCAAAGCTTTTCCATTACGATTTTTCTTTGGTAACACTGATTTGTGTATNAAGATAAGATAAGGATTTTAATATTCCAACAAAGAAAAATTAATTGAATGTTTATTAAATGCAAACTATAATATTTTATCTATTTAAATCTATTTTCTTTCAACATGTACACGTAGGTAAATGCTTAATCAAAATGATTAATATGTAGCCACACAATGCAATATGTTTATCATGCTTTTTATGGTAAATTTCTCGTTTTTTTTTTTTAAATTATTGTACATTTTGAAAAATGGTATATAATTC
>JARJDW010003104.1:0-12245 GCA_030264715.1 Adinopsis sp. GC000173
CAATTCCAGTTAATTTAAAATACAATTTTCATGGAATCGTTAAATAATCAAACGGCAAGTAATTTTCTATATAAATTTATATTCTAGCTTCAATCACCACACATACAAAAACATAAAAGGCAGCCAATTCAATTCGAAGCAATTTTCTTTGCCGGCAAATCCAACACTCGCCACAAAATGTCAAGTGCGCTACTATAAAAATTTCCTTGAAAAATGTAATAATAAAAAAACTTTAATAGCATTTTATTTCATAAAAAATTATTAAATCAAAAAGCTATGAATAATAAATTAAAACTACCCCTGACCGATAATTGTTGTTACCTTACAACATTTCAATCGAGCGGTCTAGATGCACAGACTTTATTGCTTTTATATATTTTAGTTAAATATATGTACAACTAATTAAATGTAAAATAAGATGACACTGAAAAACACTACATATTTTAAATATACTTTGTTGGCAAAAAAAATTTATTTGAAAGTGATATTGAGGCAAATTCTGAAAATGATTTTAGATAATGTAATTATAGATGCTTTAAATCTAAGTATTCGATGCATTTTGTTATGCAATTCTTTACCAAATTATTTACGTGCTTTAAATTAATTTAAACTGGAAAATTAATTAAATGTATTTAGTTTGGTAAAAATTGTCAATGAATTATATTACGTGCAAAAAATATAAAACGACAACTGACTAAAACCGGGTGAAATAAATATATAGACTTCTTTGAGAATTTTCTTTTTTATAATAAAACATGTAAAAATCTCTTTTGGTTGCAGTTACGGAAATTTGCTTGTGATTGTAGCAAGCCAACAGCTACGTAACGCGGTGCTATCACCACGCACCGACATCTCCCTGTTGAATTTAAGCGATACGCACTACTACGTCCTCGAATGCATCGGCCGTTCGCGCAAAATTGGCCAAGTGACAGGCAGCAACAACATCCTGATGGATATTTGTCGCGATCCGAAGACGCTGCACTACTTCATAAAGACGCTGATCGATCGTGGCATCATCACCAAGCAGATGTATGTATGGGCCGATGCCGCAAACGTCAGGCCGGGCTGTCGACTGCTGCATCTGCAGAAGTTCTTCGACGAGCGTCGCTCGCGCAAGCACATCTTCATCGAGAGCTTCATCAAGATGTTAAAGGTGCGACCGAACTATCGCATGGAGTATGCGGAATTACGGCGCATTGTTGGCAATGATGATTGGGATCGCACGAAGAAGATCATCAAGTCGAGCGAGCTGAAGCAGTTTGTCCACACCGATGTCGTCGTCCCATATCGCGAGATGTATCCGAATGCGACGACGGCGGAGTGGAAGCGTAAGAATAATCAAGAGAGAACGCTACGTGTTTTGGAATTGATCAATCCCAATGTCAATGTAAACTCGTTGTGGAAAGATGATGACGCGCGAAATTCCTCATCCGGTAGCAACGCTCGTAATGCATATTAATTAAAATCAATCAACATTTTTTTATAATTTTTTAGATGAGGAGAATATTGGCGATATTGCACAGAACTCATCAGTAATGTCAAATTGCTATGAGTTAATTGTAAATTACGGCCCCAATGGGATATTTATACGTGATATACAAAGGCACACGTCGCTGGATTTCTATACGATCCGTGCCGCATGCAGAACGCTGCAGAGACGCGGCGTAATCGATTGCATGATGATCGACCAGGGCAAGCAGCGTATGGCTAAGTAAGATGCACATGACGTAGTACTTTTGTGAAATTCCATATTCATAATTTAATAATAAATTAGCATCCGTTTTTTCCATCATCATTCATATAATTAGTTCAGAAATACCTACATTAATGATTATTTGTTTGCATAAAATTTGCATGTCTAATGAGATAATACCGACCTTTTTTAAGGTATGTGTCCACGGCTACTAAGAAAACCGACGAACAATGCACGGTGGATGCAGATGCGCAACGTCGTTCGGAAGCGATTGATTTTATAGCGGGCGTACTGAATGTCGAGCGCGAATGTTTGGAAAAACCGCGCGAGGAAAATGCTGGGTCGATTAATCAACCGCAAGGTGGCCGATTTCAGGAGATTCGCGATTTGCGTATGTTATTGACAACGCAGCTCGACGTTGCGACCAAAGAGGACATCAAACAGCGTTTGCGGGAGATTTACTCGAATAAGCATTGCTTTGAGGTGGTGCAAACACTTCCGGCGAAAAAACCGCATACCACTGAATGTTTTCAGGCCTGCGTTCGCGATTCGTTTAAGGCGAGTCATGTGAAACATAAAACACGCGCTATATATGGTGATGTTAACGTTGGAGAATCAACAGGTATTAAAAAAGCAATTCATCAAATGTTTATTGTTGTAAAAATTAAATTTATTTAACAGGTAATGAGTTGATAATTAAATACCAAGCTAAAGGCATACGGAAACCTAAATTAGGACCGGTGTTGAAGATGCTATTCGGTGATGTAGCATTAGCTCTACAAGCAAGAAACTATAAATTCCTTATACAAAATATGACTAGAGTAATGCACAATTTAATTGATAGCGCAAAGGAGGAAACATTTCGCAGTGAACTATCATCGTCCGAGGATGAAATCGACGACGATGACGTCGATTCATTGGATATCAATCTTGAAGACGGTCAATTAGTGGAACGCAAACGTGACACACTAGAGGAAAGCAACTCTCGCTTGGAGAACTTCGAGTCGGAATCGTTGAAGCGCAAAGAAGCGCCGGAGATTTCAAGTAATATCGAAGCGAAACGGCCGAAATTGACCAACGATGAAAACTTTGGTGTTACGATGGAAATCTTTATGGGTCCAAAGCCGGTGCTAATTCGAGAGTCAACCAATAATGAAAATGTCAATGTTAAAGTTGTTGTCTCATCGGAGCCCTCGGACTTTGCTTATTTAAAATTCTCTTCGCTTTCGGATCGAGTGATAGCACGAACGGATTTCGTAAAGAACTGCATACAGCAGCATAAGTGCATTACCGATTTTCACAAGATGCACAACATGCTCATGATGGCAGAGAAGAAGGAAGGCAATCCGCAGAAAATCGATCGCAAATCGATATTCCGCATCTATCGAACGCTTGTGCATCGTGGCGAGTTGCGCGTCGTCAAGTTGATTGCTACATACGAAGGTGTCGTGCGCACTAAAAATATGCTTATTGCGCCCGATGCTGACATTGAAGCTTTACTTCAAGGAACGCTGGACCAGTTTGTGCACAGTTTCAGTTTGTATGCGAAGCGTAAAAAGGATGGTGATAAAATCAAAGAAGAAATGGTGAAAGTCGAAAAGAGCGACGCGCAGAAGGATCAAAAGGTTGTTGATAATGTAGTTGCATCGAAAGTTGAATGCGAAGCGTCGACCTCAGAAGAACAACCGCCCGATAAAATTAGGTTCAAATATTCACGTTACATTGGCAAAACGTACGGTTTAGTGCCGAAGTTCGCTAAAATGCGCCAGCTGCACGAGTTTTTATTTTATTTGGTATATGATTATAGTGGCAGTTTGATTGAAAAGGAGCAAGTCGCTCAGATATTAATGAAGGAGACAAATAGGGACAATAGAATTAAGCTCGATGAAAAGACAATTCAGCAGACGGATTTGTACAAGTCGGATATATCTTGGAAAATGTTTATAGCACCTCTTCCAACGTACAAATCACACCCGAGCGGCTGGATAATGGTTGGCGATGCGTTGCTACGACTTCCAATTTCTATTTTTGTAAAGATTTTTAATATTCCTTATATCATTCCCGAATTTCAAAAGCAATATCTTAATCATCCAATTAAAAAGCATTACTTGGTTAGAATGCTGCCGACCGATATTCGAAATGCGGTGTTAAGTTATAGAAAATACATTCATTCGATACATGAGATATTTCAGTACTTGGCTTACATGGGATTGGTGCAGTTTGGGTCGCAGAAATATCGTGAAAAAGATCAATTATTTCTGTACTTAAACCGGAATGGGCTGCTGTACGATACGACAAGCAGCGAGATTGGTTACCATCAAATTTCCGAGAAGACCTACCCGGAGAAGCGTTATCGTTTTGATAGTGAGGCGACTATTCAGCGCTATTGGAATGATATGTTTATGATGAGCCTAGAAACGAAGTTGGGAATACGATCAACTGTTCTTGGTAAATCCATTAACGTACATAACATTCATGCCAAAGATGCGCTGGTTCAGGCTATCAAAGCACAAACGCCTGAATCCGCTAGTGAACATGATGTCGGTTATTTACCCGGCGATGGATTAGGCGCATGTTGCGTGGACTCTGCATTTTGGGTCCACGTGAAAAGGAACTGGATACGTCCGTCGAAGAAACGAACTCAACATCCGTTCAGCTCAGAGATGCATACAAGCGTTCGCAAAAAGGTTATTGACAACGTGAAACAGATGAATCTTGGATCGAAGGATTTTGTTCCATCCAAAAAACATAACATGCTCGGTGAAGGATCGTCATCGAAGTCAACAGTACGAAAGAAGCAGCATGTAAAGAAGCCTGGCAAAATTACGAAAGTGATTGTACGCAAGGTTTTACCGAAAATGAAGCATAAAGTGGCTCGCATACGCTTCGACGAGATAGACAGGAATATACGAAGTAAAATGGGAAAATGCCGTGCGACTTTTTGTAAGGAAGAGGACGATATTCTCGTTCTGTGCAAAATAATCGCCGATTATCTTTGTCCGAATTCTCGTAAGCGCGTTGTTTTATTCTCAACCATACGCGATTTTATCCATCGAACGTTACCGAACAGCCGTAAAACGGCAGCACAATATCGACGACGCGCAACTTGGCTGAAAAAGTCGGATAACATACAAGACAAAACGCAAACGGTTAGCACCAACTTGCTGTCGGATTACTTCACTCAAAAACATTTCAAGCGGCAACGCGATCGTTTTCGAAGCGATGAAGCGGTGAGCGACTTGGAAGTGTCGCTTACATTCCTATATCTAGCGTATTGTTCGTACGATCGTTACTGCAAACATTTGAAAACAGGCAGTATCGATCATCATTATACTTTGACTGATTATTTAGTACCGGAAGTGATAAATAAGTATACAATGATGGTTGAGACTGTATCCCAATCTATAGCTCTCTATAAAAATCCAAAAACGGAAGAAGATATTTTACTAGATAATGTCAAATCAATTATTCATAGCTCTTTAAGTTGTCAGAATACATCCAGCGAGTATTTGCTTAAAATTTATCAGATATTCCCCGAGACATTGCTACGCTCTGCATTGATCTTACTGCGCGATCAACAACTTGTATCGAGTATAAAATGTGGAACGAAGCATTCAGCTGATTTGCGATCAAAGTTCATCATATCGGGCGCACTCTCCTACCGATTATCTTTTACGTACACATTCAATCAGATCACCAAATACCCTAGCTATATATTCAATGAGGTGTACGCGTTTTTTGCAGCGACGTACGATAATGTCGAATCAATTAAAACAAGCGGAAAAAGTATCGAAAACTTTGAGCAGGGTCACGGCTTGGCGCTTAGTGAACTTGCAACATGTCGCAATTTTTCGTTTCTATTTGATTTGCCACAAGATATAATTACATTAGATCCCAATATGCAAAATTATAAGGAATTGGTGAAGGAATTGGGTGTGCGTTATCGTGCCTTGATTTGCGTTGATGAGGATGAAGCAAAAATAGCCAAGTCGGAGGATAAATTTAAAAACGTGGAGGATGTGTTTGAGAGTTTTATTAAAAGCCAAATCGATAGCGACCGTGATGCTTCATCACATGTGGAGGAACACGAATTACCGCTCAGCATTCCGCTGTTTAATGATAGTGATAATTTAACGATCAGCAGCGATCGACGACAGCAGAAGGGCCTGCGTGTCTCTGACATGGCTTTCTTGCTCACCAAGGGTTTGTTGCCCGAATTGGACGATGATGAACGCTTGGAGCGATTGAATAGACATTTTATCGTGAAATATCCTTCCTGCAAGTTTAAAATTAACGATGATCGTTTCGTGGAACGCGAAAATGATGCCGTCTATCAAGCCTGCTACACAAATGTTATATCCAAATCGAAATTAGCGCTAGAAAAGCTAAAAAGGTATTAATTATTAGTAGTATCTTTTACTTAAACTATTAATTATATATAATATGCATATTTCAGCAATCATCTTGTTAAAAACTCGCTGATTGATGAGGAGGAAATTTCACGAACGTTGCATAGTTGCGGTGCTAATGATGATGATAAATTGTTAGCAAATTCGTTGATACATTTTATATATAGCAAAGATACGATTGGTGCCACAGCTAAGGAAGTAGTGGTATGTTTGTAAATCTTTTGTAATGCAAGTTATGCTCAATTTTATTTTTAGGAGAAATTCAGCGACCTTTCTAAAGGGAATTTAACGCTTTCGCATATTGTAACACTTCTCTGCGAACTTCAAGTTATACTTTGTTTTGGTATTGCCGAATTTACATTTGTTCACTTTTACTATCGACACAATTGGACAATTTTCATTGATTTCAATGAAACTGCGGTCAAGTATGTGTGCTCTAATCATTATTATAATATTTAATCATTTAGAATTAATCAAACTCTCATCTTTCTCAAATCTTACTTATATTGAAGGTAATCAAACATCGATCACTCTATCTTTAATTATGCTGTTCCACATTCGATCTTGTCCTCTAAAATATAAAATAAGTATATTTTGTTTGTTTATTACCAGACGTTCTTCATTGTGTGGAACAGTCCCACATTTGATTTATTTGTCTCACATTAATTACTACCTTCCGAAATGTGCCACATTGGTCTCCATTACACTTAATTATAACTTGGTGGAACACTGCCCGGCGATATTGCAAAAAAATAGTGAATTAGACTTTGAACTTATCCTAATACACATGTTTCGTGACATAATCGCTTAAAAGTCTCTCACAGTGGTAATCGTATTACAAAATATATCATTTAATCTATTTACCAATGAATAAGACGTCTATTCTATATTTTGTTTAAACAGTAATATTTTGTAACCTTAGTTTACATTCTTTTTGTAATACAGAAGAGAGTGTTCAGCATTTTAGCTCAAAATCTTTGATGAGAGTTTGAAATTTATCTACATTAAAAAATTTTGAAAAAACAATTGTGTTCATCCAAGATTTCAAATCAATTAACTAACATTCTTCATTAAATATTTATTATTTTAGAAACGAAAATGATTATCGTGTCAAGTTAAGTCCATGGATTCGAGTGAATGGTGAATTGCACATTGAAATTTTCAACAACTGGCTGGAAATTATCCTATCCTACTGTTTGAGTTACCCATTTGTGATGTTTACCGAATTATGTAAACGCTTTTGCTACATTAAACCTGTTGATATTTATACATTATTAGAGGTAAAAAACTTAGCATTGCTGTTTATTACAAACAAGTGTATTATGGAATATCTTTGTAGTTTTTGGAAGTATTAACCTGCATTTCTATCATGACCCATCATAACACTGAAGATATAGATCTATTTAATGACGAGTATGATGTGGATGGAGAAACAGGTGAATATTTAAAAGTACATCTACAGTTTTTTTTTAAACTAATTGTTTGTTTTAGCACATACCATGTTATTAGATGATTGGAAAAATGTTTTTGTTGAAACTGACTATCGAGCAGCTATTAAGTTTGGTTCATATTTATCGCAGTATTATACTAGTTCATTTTCATTTGAATAGTTAATAAAATTTGTTTATATTACACAATTTTCCACTATTTGTTATAGAAAGTTGTTTATTGTAATACAATTCTGACATATTTCAAATATTTTTTAAATGAAATAAATGAAATGATTTATTTTCTATGCTGTATTGATAAATTTCGATTCTATTATAATGAATGAGATTCACTAATAATAGAAATTGCTTTAATAATATCATTGAAAACAATCGAATTTGTTGTAATAATTCTAGTCGATTTGAATCATTTTATTTATTATAGGCAACTTTGTATACAATCTCTAATGCACAAACCTCACAAATTCGATTCACATCTACGATAGACACTGTTGTAGTTTGACTACCATCGCATAGATTGCGCTGGTGCGCAATGTGATGAAACTTGCTGTCATTTTTATCAGTTGTTGTCAAATCGAAACTGAATTTAAATGAATTAAGGCGACTTGTTAACTTTGTGCACTTAAACAAGATAAATAATGTTATGCAAGTAGGAGAAGACGTCTATTTGATATTGCAAGTAATCGAGGTAAGTGTCCTTGTTAATGATTCTATAGTATAACCAGAACATTTAAACTATTGTTTACATGTTAATTTAGGCAAGATGATGGTAAGACGTGAAGACATTCTCATTTTAAAGGGATTCTGTAATCCTCCTGTGAGGATTTGTAATTACATCCAAGTGCTTTAACTCCTTCGCAACGAATGCTGGTTTATAGAAGCTAGATAATCGTCACAATCACCCACTATGCAACCGTTATCGTATCCCAGTCCGTACTGACCACAGGAGAGGTTACAAGGCTCGAAGTAAAACTATTGATGGAGGTATATTAATTGATTATAAACAGTTTTCGGGTGAAACTTTAATTAATTGTATTGTCTTTACAGCAACGTCTTAATGTGAAATGGGAAGGTGAACACCGCACTCGCAATCCAAAAAACACCGTACGCTATGTTGAGATATTAGTAGAGATTTAGGACGATCGCGTACGAAAAAAGAACGAAAGAAAGAATCAAGGTGAATCAATATAGAGGAACATTAAGCATAAAAGGTAGGTGATGTTTTCAGTAATCATTATCTCTTGTCTTGTAGATAAATATATATTAAAGATTCGACAATACATCATCAAAATTAATCAAACATAAAATGATTTTATTAGGGAAAAGAGATTCGGTGGTGCAATGTTTTAAAGTTTAAATTAAACTCTGTTTAAACAACTCAAATTAAATAAAATATAATTTTTTTTGATTCGACAAAAAGAAACAAACAAATGTTAAAACACAGCGCAATAGATTATTAATAAATAAATTATTTATTTTTGACGCTGCGAAGATAAATTTAATTTTTTTTATGATAAATAGGATTTTTTAATGATAGAAAACAGTTTGATTGTATCATTGCTGATTTGTTAGAATAATTTGAATTTAAAAAATTACTTCATTCTCGTGTTTAGGCGACTTTGTATACAATGTTTAATTCACAAACTTCGTAAGTCCGATTCGGGTTTAAGCTAAACACTGTTGTATGTACTTTGGCTATCACAACGCATGTGTTTCTAGTGCTTTTTTGTGATTTAATTTTCGTCGGTCACAAAAAGATGAAATATGGGCAATCAAGATTGAATCGACACAAAAGTTAGTTTATTGTTTAATGAAATAATAAAACTAGCGATAAAAGCAAGCAGCATAGAAGAACATCAATGGTACGTGCAGTCTAGAGCAATTATTACAAAGCTTTCTACTTAATCCAGAGTATCGTTATAGCTTACTATAAAAGTATTTTTATTTTAGTAGATTTGAGTTGTTTAAAGAAGTATTATATATTTTTTTGCCTTCTATGTAGAAAGTAAGTCCAATACATATTATAGTCAATGTTGACAATAAAGTATCGAGTGCAAAGGGAGGTTTAAATTAGTGTAATTTGATTAGTTGAATAATTTACTTATGACGGCACTTTTGAAAAATTTTATGTTCTCTATTCTCAAATAACCAAAGTGATCATGGAGTAATCTTTTTTGTTAGATAAATGTACTTACATTATTTTAACACATTCTACCTCATTATCAACATTCTTTATAGTTTATATATGAATTAATGCAACATATGATCTTACTTTTGTATACAATTATAAATAGAAATAACATTATTTATTTTGTGATTCGTGTCGTTTCTCAAAATTTTAAAATTTAAAATGATTGAAGATAGTAGTAAAAACATCCAATTAAATAAAATAATCAATTTTTAACATTTTTCGAGTGTTTGTTTTTTTAATATCATAATTAATACTATTTCTACTTTCAAGGAAAATAAGACACGTTCTACATCGGTATGATGGTTATTGCTACAGTTAGTAGGGGCATAGAGTAGTGAAGGTATGGGAAAACCACAAGGCAAGCAATTAGATCAAGCAAACCCTCTCATAGGGATGATGAAGAAGAAAAACGCCACACTATGATGATTTCGGCCTACAGTACGTTTAGGACAAACACTTGGCCGCACTCAATGAGACTTGGCAATGTTGCTCCACTGTACAATTGGAATTGCTGGTGATTAGATGAGGTAAANATGGAGCGATGGTGGGTCATCTTGAAATTCTTCAGCAGGCCGTAGTGAAAACACCGAATGGCAGAAAGTAGCGGAAGAATGAGCTCGACGTTAAACTAGAGATGGAGGTGTATGATAATTGATTGCATGTAGTGTTTAAATGAAACCTTGATTTTTTGTAACATTTATATTATTTGTTATTGTTATTTATACACGCTATAATTGTAATAGTTATTAAGTATTATTTATTGTATTTTGTAGCAATGATTGTGTTTATATGAGGTGGATGGTGGAAAATTTGCACCACTAGTCCCACATTCTATATTTTATTCTAAAGTATGGAATACACATTGAATTTGACATTGTGGAAAAAGTGGTTATTACAAATGTCCTCCCAACATCTCTGATAAATTTATATTTACATTTTTGCAGTTCTAAATGCCTTTATTAATAATCTGCAAGACAAATTAACACTTCAAGTTATATATTTATTATTGCATATTATTATTAATAAAAGCATTTACAAAGTGTATCTGATAGCAATCCAAAAATAAGTAAGAAAGTATATTTACAATAATTTTTGATTATTATCAGATGCATTAGGGGGATATTAAGTTGTATTATATATGTTTTATGGAATTTGTATCAATTATTTATGTATTTATGAAAGATGGATGGTAGGACATTTGTATATTTAATTAACTAGTTTCAATTTAATTGTACATTTTTGTAAACGCCTTCATTAATAATCCAAAAGACAAATTAATTTGAATTATATGTATATATTAATACAATTTATTATTAATAAAGGCTTTTACAAAATTTGTGCGATGTACCTTTCGCGACGGGGGTGTTCTCCTATCGCACTAAAAGGGTTGGTTCTTCCACTATGGGGGTATTCGTACCACCATAGGGGAAGAGTTAACCCTTGTGATACAGGGGACACATTCCGAAGGGGGATGCGTATCCCTCCCGAAGCGGAAGGTCGCTACGGGGGGGATGCGCATCCTCTACTTCGATTGGCAAAAAATACAAGAGGATATTCGTTTAAGTTTTTTATTGTATTATGTTTTTCTCACTCACCTATCTACTTTTTTGAAAAATCCTTACCCGCTACTATCTGATATTCGCCTAATAAAAATCGAAAATTTCACTTCAATTTGACGAAAAAGTTACAAGAAATTCTCTCGAAAAATTGAAAGAAATATTTTCGAAAAATCCTTACCCCCTACGATCTGATATTCGCCTAATACAAATCCAAAATTACATACTAAAAAAAATTTCTTGCAACTTTTTCGTCAAATTGAAGTGAAATTTTCGATTTTTATTAGGCGAATATAGGATTGTAGAGGGTTGGGCTTTTAGTTCAAAAAAATATAAGAGGATATTCGTTTAAGTTTTTTTATTGTATTTTATAAAATAAATAGATACAGTCTCCTTTACAACATGGTTTTTTCACTTAACACTCTCCCCCACACTCCTCCTTCGCTTCGGTGGAGATGCGTTTCCCCCCGTAGCGACCTTCCGCTTCGGGATGGATACGCATACCCCTTAGCGAAAGGGCCCCTTCAGCTTCGGAAAGTGTCCCCCGTATCGCAAGAGTTAGCCCTTCCACTATGGTGGTACGAATACCCCCGTAGTGGAAGAACTAACCCCTTAACTGCGATAGGGGACCATCCTCCATCGCGAAAGGGTATCATAACCCACTTTGTAAATAAATTAGTTGTTGTCCATGCTACATCTTAGTTTGGCTATTATTACAAAGGTGGCGCTAGTGCAACTTGCAATTTAGCAAAAATTCTTGTTTTTTGAAAGTTTTTATTTTTTTTAACCCTCTAAACGAATGAAAATAATTGATATACAAACGATTTTCGATGTAAAATTAAATTCCCCATTGAATGGTGAACTTGAAAATGCAAAGAAAATAACATAACTAGGGAAAAATTGTGAAAAACCTTAATTTTTACCATAAAACACCCCATAACTTTTTTC
>JARJDW010003105.1:0-11228 GCA_030264715.1 Adinopsis sp. GC000173
TATTTATAAATTATGAATTATATTCTATAACATATACAAAATGATCTCATTAACCAATTAAACGAATAAGGATAAAATATCTTTCAACATGTAGCTTAAAAAGCTAACCTAAAATTGTTGGTTGACATTTGTCAACTAATCAACTAATTCTGAATTTAACGCGGTGGTCAACTATTATTAATATATAATATATGTATACCGTAATATATAATTTATAATTGTTTATAAACAATTTAATAGCAACAGCTCATATATGGCATCTTATGGTTTTCATGACAAATAGAAAACAAGAACTAGAAAAATGAGGATTGTGAATTATGTTGGGAAGTTGCTTCCAATTTTAATTTACAACATTTGTTAAATATTTGTACACGTTTCTTTGCCCAGATAATTTATTGTAAAGTATACCGTTTATTATGATTTTGATGACAATGGTTTGTATATGGTATTTTATCATTTTAATGGCAAGCGAAAATTGGCAGCTTGGCATTAATGCAAGAACTAAAACTTAAGGATTGTGAATTGTGTTGGGAAGTTTTTTCTTCAGTTTTAATTTCTAACATCGATTTAATATTTTTATGTTCATAGGCCAAGGTGACTTACTGTAAAAGATGCACAGATTACTAGCATGCAAATTTGGAACAAAACGACAAAAAGAACATCATATATGTTATATACAGTTAAAAAATATATTCCAAGTGTGTTATGTATGTGAACTTTGCCCAACTTTTTTTAAAAACCATTTTTTTTATTAAGCCGGTTTGTGCGCCCGTCGTGCTCTTTTGTGCCGTTTAGAGAATTAAAATATTTTCAAATCTATTTTTTTATGGTCAACATTAAAATTTCAAAAATTGTTTTGTGCTGCCATGTACCGTTTTCAGAATTAATATATCTAAAAAAATAAACTTTATATAGTGCAAAATGTTTTAACAAAAGTTAGGTATTTTTTTTGAATTAATCTACAAATACACGATTTTGTATCAAATGAAAATGAATTGAAATAATTTTACCATAATTTTGATCTTTCATGGCTAATTGTTTATAAATAATTGAATTAGGGTCGATTTCATAATCATACTTAAGGAAGACTTAAATTTTAAGTTTTGTTTAAAAATGAAAATCAATTTCATAATGTTTTTTAACGGACCATTAGTGTTAATCCTCGCTAAAAGTTAAGGGACAGATATCGGTCACTTAAATTTTTAAGCGACACTTAAGAACCATTTGACATGTAAATAAAAGCAAGCATCAATCAATTTTTAGGTTATTAACTACTCCCTCCGTCCGGAAATATGGTATACATTACAACAAAAATCGTAGATTATCGTGATTATAAAAATAAATTGGCAACGGTCATTACATTGTTATAGTAAATACTCATGATAATATAACCTGAATTATTTGACTTAAGCAATATCATTCTTAATTAAAAACTTAATGCTCAAACATCAGTGTTTCTTGAGACAAACAAAATTAATACCGCTGCAAGACGAATATGGAAAATTCTGAAGGAAATTTGTTAAACTTAGAAAGAAGGGATTCCAAATATAAACAATTATAAAATACCTCATTTAATTAAAGAAAAACTTCGTCGCGAAGGTGGACTGCTAGAAAAATATGTATGTTCAAAAGAAGCGTACAATAAGGCCAAATCAAATTTCGAGTGAAAAAAATCATTCTTATTTAATTAAAATGTTTCAAATAAAGTTACTTGTATGCTTGTTATGTACATTTTTTGATTTATTTTATTTTTTCGCAAATGTATACTATATTTCCGGACAACAAAAATCGCTAAAATGTATACCATATTTCCGGACGGAGGGAGTATTATTTATACTATTCACTAAGTGATAGTATAAGCAAATTCTTTAAATTTCTAATATACGAAGCTATATTGTTGAGCATTCGTGATTTTTTTATTATTTTGTGATGTATATTTTAATGGATTGATGCCTATCAAAAAGTAAAGTTTCTTTGTGAGTTTGTGTCTCTAAAGCGTGATGTAGAATAGTCTTGCTATTATGGATGTCTTCTATACTCTAGTTTGATCTTGAGAATACTATATGTTTACACCTGTGTGTAACATTTTTGCATTATATAATAATTAAATATTTAGGTAGGTACACACAAAATAGATAAAATTTAGGCAATGTCATTAATATAGATAAAGTAGTCATTAATCATAGTACAAGTTGAGTTTTTGGTTACAAGTAACTAATTTGTAATTAGATACCTCATAATAAACAATTAAATGTTACTTATTTATTCCTATGTTTGCTGAAAACTTACATTTAACAATGAAATAACATTGTCTTTTGATGTGTATCTACAGCGGTACCTTCAAAAAATATTTTATAAAAAAGATTCATTTTCATTAAAAAAAAAAACTAATATGCTGCTGATTCAAACTTTGATTTGAAGAATTTTTCCAATTACTTTTTATATTAATTTGGCATTCGAACAATATCTATAACATTGAAAGGTGACTAAAATTGCAAGCAGTGCTTTTAAACGCAGAAAGAATATAACGTATATCGGAAATGTAATACTTTGTTGGCTTAAAAGCTCATTCCTTAACATGAAACTCAAAATGAAAAAAGCAACTTAAATCAATATAAAGCAAAACAACATTATTTTGTAGTTAAAATGTGTATTTTTGAAGTAATTGCGCCACAACATTTTATCTTGAATGTGTAATTCGGTGACTTATTGGCAAATTCATTATTATTATTTCAAAATCAATTTATTGCAGCAAATATCTATTGTAGAAATAGTAATTTATTGAAAATATTTACTTGAAAGGAATTGCTTGCACATCTTTTTGTGTGCGAATACGGATCAAAAATATTTTATTCACCTTTATCCCGAATCCAGAGCTTCAAGTCCAAGTTTGGGATGAAAAAAAATCAATAATTCATGAAAAATGCTGAAAAGTTTCTTTTATAAGTTGCATCGCTGCTCTATTATATGAAATTTCATTTATAGCGCACTGCATAATTGAACGACGTAGAAAAAGCGAGGGTCAGTGCTGTTGTATTTACATCAATTACGCATTAGATTTAGACATGGTATAGGAGAGTGGAAGAGGTTTTTGCGGAAAATGTACATATACATACAATACATACACTAGTTTTAAAATTAAATAATAAGCCGCTTTAGTTTATTTATAAACACTGCATCCAATTAACATCGTACTAATTACGGTTTAAGTTACGCAAATGCAAAATTAACAATGCCTTCGGCGCGAATAAAAATGAAATGGCAATTTATTTAATTTTAGATTACAAAAAAATGAAATTACAGTTTTATTCCAGCAGGTACTTTACTTAGATTAAAACAATACACAGCTGAGTTATTTATAAACGCAATTAGCATTGTACTAATTCGATAATAATAGGATTAAATGAAAAACAAATCATTTATAATTAAGGAGTCGATCAGACAATCGACAAATGATATAAATTATAAATTCGTGTTCGTTAATTGAAAACCACTCTCAGCGCTGTTATCTATCATCTACCGAATGAATATAAAAAAAAATTATATAAAAATAGATATCAAAAACGGACGCGTCACTAAGTTGTGCCGTACATATAATCCACCTTTGAAATGAATAAGGATTCAATACAAAGTAGACGTAATTAGATTTTCGAAATAAAAATGTAAGTACGCCAAATTGAATTATTATTGCAGCGAATGCGGAACATACTCGTACATGTATGTATGTAGTGCGATCTAATTGATTGCAATCAAAGTCGGCAGCAAAAAATTGTGACATGGCAAAATTTAATTGGGGGACCTAATCTTAGCGTGATTCGACCGATTTTTTTTTGGTGTAAATTATTACCTGACTGTGTGCACGTACACTTTCACACACACATAACACACTATTTCTGTTTGGACGCCAAATCGACGATTACGTTTTTACTTCTGTGCGAGTAATTGAAAATATTTCAATGTATATAGCGTAAACAGCACAGTAGGCGACTTGTTCGAGTATTTAAACTAAACGTTTTCTATTTTTAGAGTAATTAGATTAAAATTAGAATGTCGTACACGCAAAAACAATTATCATATCAATAAATTAATCCCGAACAATTTTTATCAATGAACTAACCAGTAATTATTAAATTGTTGATGAATCGGTGGTTGGCTGTTGTTGTTGTTGTAGTATCAAATATTCATAAAAAGTGTACGTTTTGTTTATCTTTAGTGAACGCAAACAAGTTTCAGAATTTTTTTTTCTTCTCTATTTTGAGAGCAGAGTTTATAATTAGCAATGAGTAAAAATAAACCGCACAATGTGTGAATTAAACATTTGTGCCGCAAGTTTTTAACTAATTAATAAAGTTACAGTCAGGGTCGGTTCAGGAATTTGGCGTCTAAGATTCTTCCCCAGAAAGAAAAATTTAAATATTTCTTGACATTCTTTAGGCGATTCAATTCATTTTAGGTATTATAGGTTAGTGTAGTATTTCTCAACCTTTTCTACGGTTTTAGTTTTCATTATAAACTATCAGAAATAACAACAATTAACTACCGAACGCTTTTAACTAAAATTAATTAAGTTGCAGTCGAAGACGACGCGTGAAATTTAGCTTATTGGTGTTCATTTTCTCTTCAAAGCAATGCTTGAATGTTTTTGACATTTTTCAAGCGAGCTTATAAGATTTTAGGTATTATCTAAATATTATAGGAGGACTCGCTGGTTATAGAAAAAGGAATATCGCTGGAAAATCATACAAAATGAATGAAGAAGATTAAAAATTGGCCTCGATACACATGAAACAATATCTATTTTCCGCAAGAATTTGCAGATTTTATCAAATAACTTTGTTATTTAGCATAGAAAGCGTCAANATACAAAATGAATGAAGAAGATTAAAAATTGGCCTCGATACACATGAAACAATATCTATTTTCCGCAAGAATTTGCAGATTTTATCAAATAACTTTGTTATTTAGCATAGAAAGCGTCAAATGGTGCAAAATGAGAGCCATGGCTTATTCCATATTTTAAATTTTTTGACTGAGTGGACTAGCGTATCTTCGACTCACCCTCTTTCATTTTATTAAATATGCTAATTATTTGCAGGGTGCATCAGTTTATTTATAAGGCGCGATGAGGTGTAATAGGGGAGTAATAAATGGGTCTAATTCAAGTTGCAAAAAACTCACAAAAAAGTGCAATAATTTGTTTATATGACATTTCTTACACAATTTTTGTTACT
Organism: Adinopsis sp. GC000173; assembly: GCA_030264715.1. Classification (NCBI taxonomy): domain Eukaryota; kingdom Metazoa; phylum Arthropoda; class Insecta; order Coleoptera; family Staphylinidae; genus Adinopsis; species Adinopsis sp. GC000173. Next base: position 5,232 of record JARJDW010003105.1, read on the forward strand.
TTTCACTCAAAACTAGTAAAAATGACAATAATCTTATATTTTGTAACAAAAACATGAAGACAACAACAAATAAAATTACAAAAATTTAAATTTCCATACAATTTCTACATTTTTCAATCAATTTTCGTCGTTTCTCTACATTTTACAATTTACAAGCCTGTATGCTATAAGCATTTCGCTCACGTCACGAGCCAATCCTGCTTGCGGTGCACTGCATCTTGCATAAAACGATTTTTGTCATATTTACTGTACTAAACTAATTACCAAAGTAAGCTAAACTCGAGACGATGGCAGCGTGTTTAATTTCAAGTTTCAATTCGATTGTAGAATGCACGCATATCTTATTCGTCGTCAACATGCCACATTTTTAATGAATTAATGAATGCGTGCGCCTTATTTGTGTGTTAAATATATGTTATTTATACTTACGTACATTTTTATTTTTATCCTTAATGAATTAAAGGTAAACAAGCGAGAAGCTCTATTATTTCACAGCCCATCGCGTTATTTTTACGCCAAGTGGATTAAAATTAGAATGTTGCGCTTACAATAAACATCTCACGCAAAAACGATGTAAACGAGGAACGCTATATCAACAATTTATTTCGACATCAATCATTCAATGAATTCATATTTGCGCTTTTAGTACTGAAATGTATTCTCCATTTCTTACAATTTAATGTAATGTACATAATAAGGTAAATACATAGAATTGTAATATAATTGACGCTTGCTTAATTATGGAATTTTTTTACGTTGAAATAACAACGAATTAATTTCTACAATGCGTTTTGTTTCGCTGGAACGAGTTCTCACCTTAGGCTTAGTCACATTGTTTTAATTTTAATTATTTTAACATTATCAGGTATAAGTAAGTACATTAATGAAAGTTTGTTATAGGGTAAATGGGTATGTTACGTTAGCTGTCGACTTTTTGAATTATATGCTTGTTTTGTGACATTTCATGCTGCAGAACAACATTATGAAAGTTCAATTCAAATTAGCGTTGATTTAATTTGTCAAAAAACATGACACATTGTTTCCCTGTCTAAAAAATTTACTAAAGACAAATCAATGATGTAAAACTTAACAGCTTTAGCTACTAACTTGAAAAAATGTAATATTTACAATCTAGCACTCGTTCAATGTCCAATTAAAACTGAACTTTTGTTAGAATCTTTAAAACAAAACTTTAAAACAGTCTTACAAAATTGCTTTTCAATACAAAATGATTTCAGTTGAATAGTTAAGATTAAAAATGTGTAAAATTTTCGGAAATATATTTCCAGTTATCTCCTGAACTTTTAATTTTACAAAAACTTTGCAAAATGGAAAGAAAGAAATTAATCGTAGCACAAAAAGACAAAAAAGCTGTGTAAACACAACTTGATAATTATTAACTGCCTAAAAATCTATATTAGTCTGTAACTAATTCCGATTACATTCTGACAGTATAACATTTAGAATTCTTGGCTTATAACATTCCAATTTCGAGTAAAATATTATTTGTGTGTTTATAAAGATATCTAATGATGTAGGTATTTCTATTCCAACAGAAAGCATTCGTAGTTGAAGTATGAAAAGCGTGAAATTATACAGATAAAGCAATGAATAATATTAGAATAAGTAATGATATAAAAATTACAATTTCAATTGCCAAATTATGCATAAATCAATTCGCATGTTAAAGAACTTATCTTGTTTACGTATATTGTTTAACTATTACTTTAATACATGTCATAAAAATGCTTACCCAAACAAAAATGTGGTTGAAAGCAACAAACGAAATGTATTGTACAATAGAAATCTTTTTATATTTTTGTTTGGTATTTATTTACCAGACTGTTTTTATATCATTTTATATTTATCAATAATATAAAACACAATAGACTTATATATTATATATCATAAAATAAAATTTGAAAACAATTAAAGTCAAAATACATATCAAAATTATAAACTATAAAAAAAATTTCCACTTAGGCACGGGTTAAAGAATTAAGCACATACTAGCTAGATGTTATTGATTCAAATAAATAATATGTTGTATTCTAAATATATCATTTAGATACATTACATATGTGCGATCAAAATAATAAATTTGTAAATACAATTTATAACCAAAAAACTTGTGAATAAGAATATAATTGGTATTAGGATAACATATGAAGAGAAAAGCGAATATGTCGGAGCAATAAAGTCAAAATACATATCAAAATTACAAGCAAAAAATTTCCAAATCAACAGCTATCATAGATTTTGTTGTTTAAATTTAATATAATATAAATGTAAAATAACTCATTTGATTTATAACCAAGGTGCTTGTGAATAAAAATGTAATTAGTATTAGGATAACATATGTTGGTAGTGATGAGAAAAGAGACCTTATCAGAGCTTTAAGGTCAAAATACATATCAAAAGTATAAATTGTAAAAAATGTCGCCTAGGTGCGGCGGTTAAAAAATCAAGCATTATATTTTATTGCAAGTGTGATCAAAATAGCAAAAAGGTAAATGGAAAATAGCTTTTTGATTTACAACCAAGTCACTTGTGAATAAAAATGTAATTAGTATTAGGCTAACATATGTTGGCAGAGATGAGAAGAGTGACTATGTTACAGCCGTCACAGTTGAATATACATATATGGGAGAGAGTAATTTTCCCTATATGATTTCGGAACATTACCGATATTACTCGCATTACCTTGGGGGTTAGTTTGTCAAACTTAGTTGTAGAAATGAATATCATATGTGTAAAATCGTTTAATAATTATTTGTAATACATATTGTACTATATTTACTCCACTTATATGTGCGAATAAATACCACTGTGTCCAAAAAGTAAGACCGATTTTTATTTTTTTTTCTTACTTTGTAAGCATTGCAACGTCTGTAACAAATTTCAAGTTAAAACATTTATTAATTTTCGTTTTACCTCGAATATTATGCGGCGCCAAAAATGCATGCGATTATGCTTCATCTTTTCTATCGCTACAAAGCAGTTTTGTTTTTTAAGATTCTAGAATAGTCATATATTATGCTAAATAAGATGAATTTAGTAGTTGTGAATCGATATATACAGGATTATTGGTGATAGGCACTAAGAATAAATTCATTATGAGAGGTGCATTGTCAACGTTATGGCATAAGTCAATAATTTCCAGCTTTTAGGCCCAAAATATCTTCCGAAATGATATTGGAAAATTCTTTCGATATACCAACAAGTCCAGATAAGACATATTTAGAAAGCCAAGCACAATTTCTTTGGTTTTCTTGACGTCGTTACGGGTTGATGCTCGTTCGAAGCGTTCTGCGTCTTCAAAGCCTTTTCGACATTCTTGTAACTGATTCTGCCACTAGTAAAGATTGCTTTCTGACGAAACATGGCTCCAGAAGATTTTATACAAGATTCTGAACATTTCTAGATTCAAAATTTCATTCCTCAAACAAAATTTATGCAACGTTTTTACTCAATATTGTAACAAATGTCGCATGTACTTTTAACTTCATATAAAAATAGCCGTAAAACAAAAACTAATGAATGTTTTGATGTGAAAATTGTTACAGACGTTTATTGTAATGCTTATAAGTTATAAAAGAAATATAATTGAGGTACGGTTTACCTGGGCTAATTAAATTGAAAATTGGTCTAACTTTTTGGACACAGAAGTATATGTGTAAATAAATATATTAAAATATATTTTTATAGATTTTTAGTGTTATTATAATGAATAATAAAAATATATAAATAGATAGTTATCTGTTTTTTAGAGCATTATACTAAAAAAGCAAATTTTGATGGTATACCAAAGAAAAACCCTAAACCGTGTCAAAATTGGAATTGGATGTATTCCGAATATTCATTCCACTATAAATATTTTGCATTTACATATGTTAGTTTCGAACACACTTGATTGAAAATCGATGTTTGTTAGCGTATTTAATTTGTAAATTGACAATTAGTTCATGTTCATTTTACATAATTTCAATCAATAGCCCAATAAGTGTACTTTGAAACTCCACAATTTTCACAAAGAGCACTTTACGTTCATCACAATTAATAACTAGTGTATTGGTGTTGTCATCTCCAAGCGGTGCACAATTCTCTTACACAAAACGGTATAATAATATTCTAGGAAAACATGCTCAAACTCAAACTATAGTGCCGCTATAAATAGTACGTATACAAGATGATATAAAGAAAAAATATATGTGTTGGGAATTATCAGAACGTTGCTGATTGTATTATTTATTGATGTATTTGATTTGTGCGCGCATAAATTTCCGATTTTCAGCGATGAATTTGTTGGGAGTCGCTCGAATTGCGATGAGAATGCAAAGATTATATGATGAAATTCAGCGAGAGGAAATTGTGCGCGAGCTTTTTTTTGTATACACTTTTCATTCGAAATTGCATATTTTCATAAATCGATGTAATTTCTTTACGCAATAATTTATACCTATTTTTAGTTATTCGTGTTTAAAAAATTAAAGTAGATGAATGTAGCTGACTGTTTTTATTCAGAGGATTGAATTGAAAGCAATGAATGATATGTCCAATTCATATTTAATTCAATTATATTGTACACTGCTGATCGTGAGTCATATTTTAAGCGCATAATATTCAAAAATGATTAAACAATTGCGATTTAAATTTAATCGGTCTCCAAAATTAATGCTGTCCATAAAAAATTTACTTACTATACAATCGAAATAATTAAAAAAAATAAAAATTATTGATTGGAGTAGAATTACGCCGTTGTTATTATGATAGCTACCGGAAAACATTACTATTAATTTAAAACAATACTGAATTCCTTAGATTAATATTTATTGCGGCATTACATAAACATAATTTGAGTATATCAATGAAACTAATAGTCCTGAAAGTATACCGTCGGTATTGAAGTTGGAACTTATTCCAAATACGATACATCTGTAGATATATCACACTAGTTAACATTTATTTTTATTAAACATTATTACGGTGGCAAATTAATAATTTCCTCTGTGAATGCACGGCGACGTTCTATATTTAGTTCCGTAGACAAACAATAATGATTTAATTAATTAGATGCAATATTAATCGCATTTATTTGTTTCTAATTAATGCATCAAATTACAGCGCGCGCCAATTGAAAATTCATTCTTACGTAATTCTAACTTGAAGTATAATAAATCTATTTTCCTTTCTTTCTCAAAACACTTGAATGTATTCATTTAAGAGCATTATTTATTCAATATATTAAACAGCTGTTCTAAATCTTTTCATTTCGCGAACGCTTACGTAAGTACGTACCTATTTACGTTAGCTTATTGAATGCTCAACTCGAAAAATGTTATGCGTACCGATAAACCACTGGAAATCGGCCATTTCTTAGATTCCTTAATCGATAATAATTCAAAAATATTGGCTGCGTGTAAAATAATTTTAATTTTGAATAATATGTAGGGGAAGTTGGAGTAAAATGGGCCAGTTTGAGGCAAATTATTCTAGGGGCGAAACAGTCCAACAGAAAATCGATTTATGAACTAAATTTGAAAGTTGCAACCTTTCACTACATTTTTCCTTAAAAAACTTATACGCTAATTATGATCAGATTTGAATTATGGGCGTTTTTCCGAAAGTTTAGTTTTGGTCCACTTTGCCTCAAGCCTCTTCCTCTTTTCGGTTGTGCTTTCTTCGCTTGTTTCTTCTTCTTCTCTGGTTGCTCCGAGTATTTCTTCGTGAATTTGGCTTCCAATCGTTCAACTTTTTTCCGTAGAGGTTTGACACCATTACAGGAAAATACTACCGTGATGAGGTCCACAAAGTTTACAAAATTAAATGCAAATCACATATGTATTCTATCTAATATTTGATTGTCGTAGGGCTTATTAAGACTTTGGTGTATTTTAAAAACTATTGATTGAGATCATCAAATCATTATTGAAAGTATGAATAATAATAACCTAGCCAAATTCAATGGATATCTCCTATTAGATAGGAGATATAGAT
>JARJDW010003107.1:0-10575 GCA_030264715.1 Adinopsis sp. GC000173
TGCTGATTGCTCCAACTCAATTTCATCGTTTTCGTATACTATAAGCGCTCTATTGTTTGTGCAAGTTTGTGCATACTCGTGAGCGAGCGAGCGCTTGTCAGCCACTCTAGCAGCACGTGTTTCATTGTCTGAATAATGTACGCATATTTTAAGAAGATACAGACGAGAATGAATGCATACAAATACAAATAAGCGTGTAATAGCTGGCTGGTTGTGATTACATCAATATGTATCAGCTTTTCATAATGTCAAAGTGTATTATCAGGGTCTAATTTAGAGCAAGGCCCGTAACCGCCTACAAATATTGCTTTATTTAATAGTAATACTTGGGCCTGCGGAGATTTAAATTAGGTCCTGTGTATTATACAAAAAAATTTACTATCGAATGTTTTATTGAAGCTCGTTTTGCATTGCTTTATTTCCTGATATGCCATATCTCGCTCGTACACATAGATTCCACCTGTCACACGTCGCCTCATCCGTTTTTACTTTATCTTTTCCATTGTCAATGTTTCAAGCGCGTGTCACACAAACTTTCTGATTCGGTGGCGTCGAGAGAGCGGCAACATTTTTATAATTCATTTAATTAAAATCCCTTTGAAATTTTATCATCTCGGATAGTTGGCGTAGTTTGTTGTAAGTGAATCAAAGCCCCAATGTTTTAAATATTTCATCTAATTATCCATTTTTTATACGGGATATTTTTGAGACTGGAATGAATATTATGCATGTACGCTAGTTTGAACCATTTTTCTCATTTAAATATTTAGCAACAATCATTAGTCTAATTTTTTTGGCACTTGTCTACGTAGATGACAAAAAACGTACACCTTTTCATTTCTGCCAATTAGTAAACAAATAATAAATTCGTAAATCAAACAATTATTTTCTACTTATACATTATTTAATTAATAAGCGTAAAATATCGAGTTTTATACCTAATTATAATGATTGTGTATTTTGTGCATTATTTAAATAAACAAAAAATAATAAAATTTGATATATTTCATAGAGAAAACAATAAATTATATGTTTTTTTTTGCGTTTTAATGAAATGATTTAATAAACGCCGACTTAATTATCTTTTTGCCCTTCGTATATATTACGTAATTAGACGATAAGAAACGCATTCATTCACAAATAAATTAATTAGCGCAATCAAATTTCGAGCAGCGGGTAGTAAATTTACGATAAGCACTTGAAATGCGTATAAATCAGAGTGTACTTACCAACAACTACACTAACAAATCACGTTTTTTTTTTGTTGTTGCAACGGCGAAGAAGAGGGTAGGGTCATCATAAATAACTACACAAAGAGAGCGAGAGAGAGTCGTAGTGGATAGATGATAATTAATTGTGTAACAAACAAACTACGCCAAGAGTTTAGCTTTTTTTTTGTATTTCACTCCTTGTGCGACAATTAACGTAAAAACAGCGCCGGGTTAATTAACGACACGATACGGAGATTTTATCTCGTGCATGTACATTTTTATCATCGCTGTTCCATTTTCTTCATTTCATTCATGCGATGGAGATAAACTCATCTCGCTGCTGAGGGAAAACGTTTATTGTTGGTGGTGTTTTTAGGGGCGGCTTCCACATATTCGTCGTATCTACGTACGTACGCGGAAAAACGTTTTATCTTGAATGCCACCACCACCACAACCATCACCGGTTGAGAGATATAAACTAAAAACTCTCTCTGGGTTTTGTTATAATAATACTATTATACGTGGTGGACAATGTCATTTAAAACAAAAGATGCTGTGCTGCGCGTGATATTGACGCGAAGAATAACCGATTTTTTATGATTGTTTTATTGGATTGCTATTGCGAGCGCGCACGCTTTATCGTTTATTTTTATCGCTTAAACCATTTTTGTTGCCGCTACAAACGATGCTGAAAAAGCGCGTCAAACCTTTTTTTATTGCGACAAGCTTTTAAACATTCAAATTGCCATACAATACTAAATTCAATAATTAAAAACTAACTAGAAGTTGTCAAAAGTTGTTATATGTACTTAGTGAATTATATAATTTAAAAAATATTGCTTGACTCGTATAGATCTTTTACAATTCTTTTATTGTGGGACGATTTTATCGTTTTATTTTTATCGCTCAAATAATTTTTGTTGCTGAAAAAGCGTTCTATAGTTAATATTGTTTGCTATATTCTAAGATATCTTACATATAATGCAACAATAATTAAAAATTAATTAAAATTTTCTTGTGTGGTGGACAATGCACCCTAAAAAAAGCTAATTTAACATCTTTTTTGATTGGTAATTGTTAGGGCAAGCTTTGAAAAGTAAATGCAAATACTCTGCGATGTTGGACGTGCGATGCATAATGCAATAATTAAAAATTCATGAACGAGATATTGCTTGCTAAAAGCAATCGGCTTACTTACATTATTCTAACGCCAAGTTTACAAAGTAAGGATTCTACTTGGCGTGTAACTTGCGCGAAAGTTCGGATGGGTCGCAATTTTAATGATAGTTAATTTGCTTTGAGAAACCGAACCGCAGCAGTACACTTAAACAAATCCTCAACAACATGATGATGAGGGGAATATAGGTATATGTATTTTTTTATGTCACGAAATGGCATGCCTTTTTTCTTTTCTCGCCTCCGCACTTGAATGAAAAGTAATCGCATTACGATTTTATCGTCAAATGGCAACAATACATCTGTATCTAAGGTATACATACAATATATAAAAGATAGGAGGATGTGGAAAAATGCTTTATTTATTTATTTATGTGTGTTGTATGTATGTATGTTTTCCACTTTTCCCGAAGCATTCGTAGATAGTAGGCTTGCTTCTCTCGAGTGGCAGGATGCTCTTGCTCCTCTCCATGCAAATGCAAAACTATACTTATTCACGTCAAAAATGATGAGCAAATATTTATTTATTGTCATGTATTTACAATCCATAAAAGCTAAAACATTGACAAATATTAACAATTTATACGTTGAATTGGTAAATTTACGAGGCTGAGGAAAAAAATATTGAAATCCTCGAGGGAAATATAAATGTATTAAAAAACAAAATAAAATTGTTTTGTTTTTTTTGCCCTCGTTTCGGGAATTATTCTGTAAACAAAATCGATTTAGAAAAATTCATTACTGCAAATCTAATATAAAAAAATTGCAATTTTTTGTCAGTCGCATTTTTCTGCGTAAAACGGCTAATGTTGGGTAGTGAAAAGCCAAATCGTCCAAGTTTGCAACGCGCGCGCTATACAAACTTTTTCGCTTTCCCAAAATTCATTACCGCTTTTTATGTGTAACTAACCGAGATTATTTAATTGCTTCAGTTGGAAAACTACTACATGTAAAAAATAAATGCGTTTTTTATATATGTATATGTACGAACGAGCGAACGAATGGATGCATTCAGTGTGTGTGGCTCCTCATTAGTAAAAAAGCACACGTAGGGGGGCAACAAGTGTACTATTACATTCCCTGCATGAAAATGATTATTTCGTTTTTTTTGCCGTTCTTATTATTATTACACAAAACCCACCTACGCATATAAATCACAATAATAGACTTTTCAGCTCTGGCTTTCAACAAAAAAATTCTCTAATCAATAAAATTAATTTAGTGAGAAAACACGAGAAGCATAAAAAGTTGTTGGTAGCTTCGTTGAGTAAAAATCTATGTATTTTTTTATGCTTACAGTCTTCTCCCTTTTTTTTTTCGTATACATCGACCAAATCGATGGAAAAAGCAAATATATTTTTTTCTTTCTTTTTTGTTGTTTCGCTACTTTTTGTTTATTATTTTGTTGCGTATTTGTTGAATGAATAAATCGATAGGACTATTTGATCGGATAAATAATAAAATAGAAACCGGGCCATAGCGCGAGACGAGAACATCAGAGGGTTTTTTTTTATCTTCGCCCACATTCACCACCCACCGTCGATAAATAACAATAACTAATTGCCTGTTTTATTTAATTAATTGTTTTTTACTTACGATTTGTTCTTGCATGGATTAAATCTATAAAAAATGCACAAAAATATACCTTTATATTTTTGTTTCTCTATTTTTTTTGCGAATTTATGGAATTAATAAACTATTTGATCAGATAAATAATAAAATAGAAACCGGGTAGGGACGAGAGCATTAGAGCGCCTCTTTTTAATCTTCTCTCACATTCACCGCGCCCGCCGCCGATAAATAACAACCAACAACTAATTGCTTGTTTAATTTCTCATCGCTTAGTTTTCGCACTGATGAAAAATTCATCAGCGAGTGAAAAATGTTGTTTTTTCCTGCTCCTTGTATGCGTGATTCTTGTGTAAACTGTAATCATAAATAACGTATCATGCTGAAAGGATGAATTTATGTAGTGTATGGTATAGAGAAAAAGCGAACGTCCAAAAATACAAAACTCATAAATATCATATTTAAATCATTTACATTTACAGACGAAAAACACATTTATTGATTGTTAGAACAACGTTAACAAAATTATCGCAGCTGCCTTTTTTCGCCTTATTTTTTTTGTTATTGTTGAAAAGGAATACAATTTCCTTCTGCTGTATTTGCTTGTTTGTTTATTTGCGCGCGCGATGCCTTTGAATGAAATGAAATGATGAAATCGAAGACATATTTGAAGGACGTTATTTGTTTGATAAATAAATCTTGTTATAATTTTTATCTTTGTTCAGAAATTATCAACATTTATTTTACTATTTATTCTATTTATATAATTCTATTTATTGCTTGTTTTTTTCATATATTTAATGACATGATGTGACAATTGTTTATTATAAAACATTTTTCAAAAAATAATTCAATTTATTGTTTTATTAAAATCTTTTTTTGTATGGAAGAAAATACATACATACTGGAAATATGTATGTATAACACAATTTCCTTGCTCTTGCTTGCTTTTCTTTATGTTCTTTCAATTCTTTTTTTAAAAATTGATATCTCTATTTCAATTTCATAAATATTTTTCCATTATCAAAAAAATAATGATCCAAAATCGCGACTACCATATATTATTAATAGGACAATCGATCTTACAATTGTGGTAGAAAAAGTAATCTAGACGATTTTTCATGTCTAGACTGAATTTCATTTCAACAACTACATATATATGTATAAGGGTTTTTTTGCGTAACGCCGTGCGGGGTGCGTTGAACTATAGACCTACATACTTATTATAACATCCCTTGAACGTGTTTATCATCATCACACACACAGATACACGCACCGAGAGACATACCCACACGTAGTTAGTAATCGATAATATGTGGCACGCGTGAATATTGGGGTGCCGGTTAAAAATGAATGAATTGATTAATTAGTACAGTTAATTGATTATTGCAGTAAGTAAGTAAATGGAAGTGCTTGTGTGGCAGGTAATGCGCAATGCGCATATGATGTTCGTTCCTTTTGTTTTGCGATAATAAAATGCGTAAAATAAACATATGCAAAAAAATTGCGACGCATAAATTTAATGAATAATAAATTGTTTTCTGGAAATTTATTATAATATTTTAGACAAAATAAAATTTATTAAAATAACAACAGAAAGGTTGTGTTGTAATGAATACTAAACAGTGTTATGAGCTTTAGTTTTTCTTTTATTTGTGCGACTAGATTTAATTAAACAATGGCAGTAAAACGACGATATAAAAAAATTAAATAAATTGGATTTGGGATTTTTTTTTTACATTCAGCATGCTCGTGCGTTGGAAATATAATTTAATAAAAGCACGCGCACGCTACACTACACTACACATTGTCTCCTCTCTTCACAGCGCCAAACAACATTAACCCTTTTCGCTCCTCATCAACATCATCATGATTATTATTACGACGCTAAATAAGCGGCAGCGCGCCAAAACACAAAAAATCAGACCCTCTTCAGAACAATGGGACAATGTTATTTATATATGTTATATAATATTCGCTACGCACACTTAAATCATCAACTCACATCTTCTTTATTATCGAGCTTAGCAAAAATGATCGCTTCGCTAAGCGTCTAGACATTTACAACGTTTAAACGAATTTATCATTTTGTGCACATCGTCGGTCTGACACATTAAACATGTCGTCGATTATTAATAATGTTGTAATTCATCAAATTGGCTTACAACTTTGCGAAAAATCGTTGTATAATATGTGAGAGTGTGTTTACACATAACATTTACGCAGTAGTGTTTGTACATTGTACCGGTCAAAGGCTTGCATTCGAAAAAGAAGTGCGCCCTGACGGAATTTTTCAATTAAAAAAGGTTGAGCGTTTTCAGCATTACACAATACCTATCGTGCAAAAGTAAAATATCTGTCTGTGGTAAAAGCATAATTTTGCAAAGAAAAAGAATGATTTCAATTAAAAACACAAGAACAAAAGGATTTTTTTTTGTTTTAGCCTTTTTATAGTTTTTTTTTATATTCAAAGGACTCAACTTGCAAGAAATTACATTTTTTAATATTGCAGCAAACAATAAACATATTTTAGAGTTCCAATGTAATAAGTACATACTATGTAATTGTACAATTTTATTATATTGGGTAAAAGTATTTGTGTAATTTGAGACCAAATGTGTCTCATAAGTAAAATTTTTGATATCTGAAATTTCATGTACCAAATTGTTCACAAATGTTGCATTGCAATATATGAATATTTATAATGTTTTTATTATACATTTATTTGTAATAATCAGCAATATTCACATTATAAAGCTATTTATTTATTTAATTTTCATGAAAATTTATGTTAAATTTACTAAATAAATGTATATGAAAGCATTTAATTAGTGAATCGCGCACGTAGGAGGCAATTTATAAAATATTGCTTCTTATACGTAAATTTGATTGATTAATAAATCTGTTATGTATTTTGAATGAAATCAATCACGTTTTTTCAACGTTCTTATCGTAAAACCCAAAAAATTTAATGATTCCATCGTAAAATATGCAAATAATTTTTATCGCTACAGCAAGAAAAAGAAATGTTTCTTTGTTCCCAGAAGGAATTGTCTTTTTCTTTAAATAAATCTTGATGAAGCGTATTCATTCTTGGTAATTTTTTTAACTTAAAAATTTAATAAACGACGTATTTTCTTGCAGACTTGTTTCTACTACTTTCAATGGATTTGAACATTACTAATCATCAGCCACGAATAAATCTGGAAACATTGCGATAACTAACTGGAAATGAAAAGTAGTTGATCCATTAATAAGTAAGGCTGTATATACTAGTAATTCGTTGATTAATTTATAAATTGATAAAAAAACGCATCATATTTTTTACCAATACACTTCTTTGTTTTTATAGTGCCTGAAATATCCTGATTGTCTCCTTCTTCCTTCTATACTACAATACATTAAACTCTGTAAGTTTCCAACTAGTACAAATCTCGTTTGTTTTATAATAGGCCAATTTTAAGCCACAAAGGTCATTTAGTTCCAAATCTGGATGGATTTTAGTTTCCAACTAGAAAGCGAAGCTGACTAATGATGTCACCAGACATTGACATTAGACATATTTCTTCAACATGTCTAATAAAAGGATTACCAATCAAGTAAGTAATCGATCTAGCTAGCTGGATTGTATGTATGTAAGTACATACTATTATTTCGTTGTCATATCGCATCGTATTACAAAGTAATGAAGAAAATTGATAAAAATTTAATGCCATTCTTGGACGTGGGCTTAAAATCTGCGTGAAAACAGTGCCGATGCATTTTAATGAGCTTGTTAAGATTTGATTCAACTCCCCATTGCAATTTTCATATCCCGCACGCGGCGTGCGCGCGTATCATAAATTTATGGCTCACCCATTTCGGAAATGAAAACGCAATTTGGCGGTCGTAAAATTCCATTCGATTTCTTCGTTCGTCGATGATGAAAAATGCTGTAACGTGTATTTATTTAGTTATCTTAAAGCAATTTACGTAACGTGACGACGACGATGACGGGGGCAAATCACAACATTTCAATTTCACTGCTTCGCTTCGTATATATAGAAAGAATAAAAGAGCGAGAGGATACGCTGGGGAATTATATGCAATGCATTAAAAATCTTCGAACGAAAAGCAAGCATATAGCAAAGTTGTTTCGTTTCTTTCAATGTAAGCGCAAAAAATTATATATATCTGTACAATGCATGTACGGAAAGAATATTTCCAAAGTATAAAGTAAAAAAGTTTGCTTCCGTCGTCGCGAATAGACAACGGTGAGCAGCAGGAGGAAATTCATGCATACCTTTTTCACTCCTTTTTTTTTCTCCATTTCGTTTTGCTGTCAAAGTCCAGAACGTTATGGAAATGCTTTAATCTAAACAAGTATAAATTAAAGTAAATTGCGTGTATTCATCCAGAGTTAAATTACACGAATTTTAGATAAATTAACTATAAAGTGTAACTAACGACTGCAAAGATGTTATTTTAAATCGTAGTATAATTATGAGATATTTGATGGTTAAACATTAGTTGCAGCTGCGCGAGCGCCAAATTTATTCCTTTCCAACCTAACTAATTTACTATATCGAAAATTAATTGTCATAAATTATCAACATTTTTTTTGTCTATTGAGGAGATTCTTTACGAAATTAGTTTAGTTTATTTACGCGCACACACTCATCGAAAGTTAATTGTAATAAATCACCAAACTTTTTCTCTCTCTCTCCAAGGGAGAGTAATTAACTCTCGCATCTTAAATTACGGCACGCAATTTTCTAAGCGTTGATGAAGGAGGCCAGAAAAATACAGCCGCACGAATTTAAATGTTATTTAAATCAACCCTTCATCCGCCAGCTATCATACAAAAAAACTGGATCCATCAGAATTTATAAATTCAATTGTTTTTTTGAACAACAACAACCGCGCTGTGCTGCTGCTACATAAAAATAAAACGAGCGGCGCATACAAAATAGCAGCGGCGGCGTGGTGGACGACTCGTTAATTAACAAACGCACAATGTGTATTTGCATGTGTGTGTGTTAGTGTTGTTGTTGTGTATGTGCGTTTATTTTGCATTTATTTACATTCGTGTTAAACAAAGCCAATTTCATCATAATGTTTGAAAATTTATGTTGTAATCAATTTATTTGCACCAATTCGATTTCGATGCTGTCAAGCGTGTGTAACAAAAAGCGAAATGGACATTTTGATGATTTCATTGTGAGAGGTAGTAGGTGGAGGGCTTTCGTTTCACGTAATGATGATGCTTTTTACTTTCGAGAGAGATTCGGAGAGTGAAGTACGGTCTGAATGAAATGGATAATTTATTAATTTATACCCAGCACATTTGTTTTAATCAGCTATTGAAACAATGCTTTTCGCACATTTCTTTCTCGCCCCCTCAAGGCCCCTTAAAACATTTTCGATTTAGCCTTGTTTAGAAAGAAAAATATGCAATCTTGTTATTACTTTGCAGCAGCAAAGTAAAGTGTATTGAAAGAGTGTGTGTGCTGGAAAGAGCATTATTTCATTTTTAACCCGATTACGCGCCACTACATTTCACATTACTTTTAATCCATCTTCGCAGTTTTAATGAAATTTTATCTATCGGCAAAACTAACAACAAGCGACAAGACAATGCATTTTGCCATTTAGAATTTTATTGATAAATAGCTTACTTAGAATGACAGTGACGTGAATATATTTATTGATAAAGAGGTGATTTATTTGTGGCTCAACTAATTTTTTAAACCATCTTCGTATTTTAATGAAATTTTATTTGGAGAAACTAACAACTAACGATATTGCTAAATAATTCAATGAGTATTTCATCCTTAAAAGGGCAAAAAATGCCCTTGTTTATTAATAAATAAGGAGGATGTACATTAAACCTGACTTGACCAAACTATTTTGCACTTTAATGAAATTTTATCGGCAAAACTAACAACTTAACTATATCGGTAAATAATTCAATGAGTATTTCATTCTTAAAATGGCGTAACAAAATTGCAATTCCATACTTAATATTAATATTAATCAATCCTGACTTTACTAAATTTCCTTCAAAACCAGTTTTGCTATTTGCTACCAAATTATCAAACTATTTTGCACTTTAATGATATTTTATCGGCAAAACTAACAACTAACTATATCGGTAAATAATTCAATGAGTATTTCATTCTTAAAAAGGCGCAACAAAATTGCAATTCTATACTTAATATTAATATTAATCAATTCTGACTTGACCAAATTTCATTCAAATCGAGTTTTACTATTTGCTACCAAATTATCAAACTATTTTGCACTTTAATGAAATTTTATCAGTAAAACTAACAGCAAACAATACCGATATATAATTCCATGAATATATTTTACAACATGAAAAAAATTGTTACCAATTTTTCTTCATAAAAGACTGACTAAGCCCAATTATTTTTTAGGCCATCTACATCCGTAAATAATTCACCTGAACCGCCATACAAAAAAAACCAAACAATTTATTAATGACGTTTTAAGACGGCGACATTACCAAATTTTCTTTCATTAATATTTAAAGATATTTAAGTTTTGCTTTGCACATTGATTCATATTAATTTTGAACGATCGATCGCAGCGGCGCTGCGTTTTGATTACTATATGA
>JARJDW010003108.1:0-19746 GCA_030264715.1 Adinopsis sp. GC000173
CCGACTTTATGCCCACATGGCAGCTAGAAAAAGTACTCGCCTCTGAATTGGGTGGCGATTGGCGTGCGAAATTCGCCGAATTCGATACGAAACCGTTTGCGGCCGCATCCATCGGACAAGTACATTGGGGTCGCACGCATGATGGCGTTAATGTTGCCATTAAGGTGCAGTATCCTGGTGTTGCCAAAGGAATCGAAAGCGATATTGATAATCTGATCGGGATCATGAAGGTGTGGAATATATTTCCACCGGGAATGTTTGTCGATAATGTTGTGATAGTTGCAAAGCGTGAATTGGCTTGGGAAGTTGATTATATTCGTGAAGCTGAATGTACTAAGAAGTTTAAAAGCTTAGTGGCTCCATATCCGTACTACTTCGTGCCGCAAGTGATAGGTAATGAATAGTATACAATTATACAATCACATATTATTAATAAAAAATTATTTTCTTTGTAGATAATTTATCAACAAAACAAGTATTCACAACGGAATTCATCGATGGAATTCCAGTGGATCAATGTGTGAATTTACCACAAGAAGATCGTAACTACATCGCCTCGAAGATACTCGAGCTGGTGTTGCGTGAAGTTTTAGAGTTTCAGTACATGCAAACCGATCCGAATTGGGCGAACTTTTTCTACAACATCCAAAGTCGACAAGTATGTACATAATAATTTTGTTTTGTAGAGATAAATAATATTGTAATTGTAGATTTTGCTCTTGGATTTCGGAGCGAGCCGTGCGTATTCAAAGCGCTTCGTCGATAACTATGTGAAAATCATCAAGGCGGCATCTCAGGGTGATAGGAATACGATTCTAACGTATTCGCGTGAGATTGGTTTCTTCACCGGCTATGAAAGCAAAGTAAATAATAAATAATCACATGTTTAAATAATTTTAGTAGATAACCATGTAGTAGAGAGACTGTCTATGAATTTTTGTTATCACCCACGTCCAAAATGCGTGTTTACATAGTTATCTTACAAAATTATTTGGAATATAGAAAGGAGAGTTAATAGTACATAGTATTAATTATTTTAACCTTGTTGTAGTTGATGGAGGAGGCGCACGTCGACGCGGTTATGATCCTCGGCGAAGTATTCCGTGATCCGACATTCGACTTTACGAAGCAAAACACCACCGAGCGCATACAGACGCTGGTGCCGACGATGCTCGCACATCGTTTATGTCCACCGCCAGAAGAAATCTATTCGCTGCATCGTAAGATCTCTGGCGTGTTTCTGCTCTGCGCCAAGTTGAAGGCGGTGATTCCGGCGCGGCAGATTTTCAATGAGTTGTACGAACGGTACACATTCGAACATTAGCAACTAACTAACTAAATTAATGATGATGTAATATTTAATTAATAAGGTAAAAAAGCACAAAACTATGTTGTTATTAATTAATTAATTTTGTTAACGAGATATAATATAAATTTTTAAGCTATATATTTCAATAATACCAAATTTTATTCACAGAAGTACTGAAAACTATTTTTTTAGCATCCCCACGTGTGTTTCTTAAACTTAAAATTTTTTATAGATTTTTCTTTCCGTGCTGGGGAAATTTTTGTACGATTTTCTTCTTTGATTTTAATAATTACTAGAAAAGCGTAGTTAATCAATTTAAGAGAAAAATGAGATTCCGAATATATTTTTCCAATTATTCGAGTAGACAGACATTTATCATACAATAGATTAATTAATTAAAAATATTTTTAGAAAGCTTTTGCATTGCAGAAAATATAGCCAATATTTCACATACGTATGTAGATACAATAGATAATTGAGTGAGTGCAAGTCAGAACTTAGTCATGCAAGAGAAAAAAAATTCATACATATACACAATCTGGTTATTATTATTATTATTTTAATATTATCAGCGATTATTATTATTCAACAATACGTTTTTGCCCGCCAGCTTTTCAAATAAAATGAGAGATAGCTTTTTGCTGATTTATAATATCGCACAGTTACAAAATGCATAAAATATTGAATTCTTTTAACTTGCCTTCGTTATTGAATTTCATATAGCATTTGAAGGAAAAAACATTGCATTTGCGATAAAATCAACTTGCTGCAAGTTAAAATAGATTTTTTAATTCCTTTGCTTGTTTGCCGATATATTTACATTTAAATTTCATTTACCATTTGAAGGAAAACACTGTGCATTTAAGATAAAATCAACCGGCTGCAATAATATTATAAAATAGATGTTTTTTAATGCAAATGATTAGCAAGCACGGAGCGAACATTTATAGATCAAGTTGATATTGTAATGAGCGAGAGTCCCACATAAAACTATGTGTTGCAATGAAAATGAGATCTCGCACTCTACCACGTTTTCTGCAAGACAAACACAGTTTTATTTGTCAGCGATTTGAGTAAATGCCACATTCTACCGCTTTGTAACTACATAGAGCAACAAAAAAAATATAATTAATAAAAGGCAGCGCAGCGTACTGCGCGCACGGTGCAATTACTTAATAAATAATAAATATTTAATCTAATATCGCATGAGTAATTAATCGTTACTTGTATTATTATTATTATTATTAAGTGCAGTTGTTGTTTTTCTAAATTGATGAAAAAGCGCGAGCATTATTGTGCAATTTTCAATTTATTACAAGGAGGAGCGCCTGATTTAATTTAAAAGAATCCACATTTTGTTCTGGCACGCCTTACTTAGTGTGTTTTACTTCTGATTTCTTTAGATTCTCCAAATTCTTTGCAAAAACTTCATACATTTAAGTTCTGAAGATCGTTTGTAGGTTAACTTGTTACTTTTGTTAGTAAATCGACTTTTTAATTTAATCAAATTTTTACTATCTGAGATAAAGTTGCAACCATCTGTGCAATTTTTACAATGTTGCTTAGCAAAGTCGATCTCAAAACACTTAAAGTTGACTAGCAAGATTAAAATCGGTTAAAAATAATGCATTAAGTTTTTAACAATAGTAAATACATGGAAAAGCCTACAATGTGTCAACACACAGTATATAATACATTCATGGGCGATGATAAACATATGAAGAATAAGACGAAAAAATTGCACGCCTTCTTCTGTCTGCAACTTCTCTTATCCAACTTTCATTTCGCATTTTATTATCTAATACTACATATTATGCGAATCTATTAACTCTGTATTTTGTAGTAGTAGAATTATTATTCAAATACAATACATTGACTGAGTTTTTTCTGCTATTTCTATGGAAGCAAAGCAACGTGTCTTATCGCATTGCGCGCCTGTTAAATTTAAGTGTCGCGGAAAGAAGCATGAAAACTATGCGATAAGGCAGTTATTAAATGCTTCATTGATCTTTAAAGCTGTTGCATGAAATTTCTTTATCAGCACCAAAACCGGGCGAGTTTATTATGATGTATTTTAACTATTAAGTATATACATTTTTTAAATAAATTTGCTCACTCTTTCCCTCGTTTGTTATTATTCTTCATAATTTAATTGGAGATGACATTATATAGTTTTTTAATTATTAATTCGCTGCTGGATTGATTGTTTGCTCATACACTCACTCACCCGTTCGCTATTATTACGTAAAGCATATCATAATCTAATTGGAGATGACTCACACCATACTGTAAATGCATTTCCTTGAACGACATAATCGGCGCTTGGTCTCCGGGCTATCCTACAACAAGAAATCCAAACAAAAGCGCTTTTATCGGCACTTGGTCGACGGGCAATCCTACAAGAAATTGCTGTTAGATTTATAATAAAATGCCGTGTGTGCGTGCGTGCGCTACCAAACGAAAAAGGCGCTTTATTTGCGGTTTTGATATCAATCGCCTGTCATTAAATTATAACCGCACAATCATTATCTTAAAGAGACGTATTTCGTGAACAATATACGTTAAGTATGATTATTATTACTATATGATTTTATTATCGCACATATTTTTTGCTCAGTCAATTAATAAAATAACATTCGCGATGGTAATAACATTTGGATTATTAATCAATTCGCAACACGCACATAACTTTTTTGTTGCTGAAGAAATGGAATCAAAATGATAATCGTAAAGACACATTCTGTAAACAATTTGCGTTAAATATAATTATATACGATTTTGATATGATTTTATTATCGCACATGATAATTTATTCGCTCAGTCAATTAAAATATCAATTGGTAATGACATTTGCATTATTAATCAATTCGCAACAAGCGCACAACTTTTACCGTAAATGGGATTAATATGTAGATAAGGCTATATTGTCTAAGTATTTTTTCTTGGGAAATGGAAAACCCAAACTAGATTTATGTTTTATCAGTGGTTTGGTCTAAGAACAGCATAAAATTAAACTTCTTCTGATTATGATAATGCTTGACAAGATTACATAATAACTAGGTCAGTTCGGACAGCTTTTGATAAAAAGTTATTTATTGTATGTGCTGCCGAGGTCCTCTCTTTCTTTGGCGGCTGCAATTTCAGCCCATTTGGTCAAATTCAAAGTTGTTGAAAAAAGTTACATGCAAACATATTATTGAGTTAATTAGAAGTGTGTAAAATGCGTTTTGATACGCGTGTTATTGCCAGTTGAAGGAATGCAACATTAATGTAATAAATGTAGCGCCTATAGAAAAAAAAAGAATGAATATTATTATTAAATGCTGTGTGTGTGTGTCTGAGAGTGCGATTGGATATATAAAAATTAAGGAAAAAGCGCTTGGCGGGATAGGTGAGGTCGATCGGCATTGCTATTGCTATTATTGCTATTTCTATTTCCATTTGCTCTTATTTTCGAAAGAACAATTATAATGGTGCATTGAAGGTCGCACTGACTTGTATATATACGAGGGTAATCTACTCCCAAAGGCATATTGTTTCGTTCACCAAGACAAACAAGATCTCGTATACAAAATCAATATGAACACTTTGGTAAGTTTCAATTTTCATTAATATTTTGCTTAATTACTAATTAATGTATAATAGACCGTAGTTGCATTCGCCTGCTTGGCTGTGATCGCCAGCGCCAAACCATCCGGCCATGGTGTCGTTGTCAAAGGCCCAAGCGGCGTTGTCACCGATCACGGTGCCGTAGGTCCAGCCCACGGACACTGGGACGGTCATGACGGACATTGGGACGGCCATAACGATGGACACTGGGATGATGGACACTGGGACGGTCACTGGGATGATGGTCACTGGGATGATGGACACTGGGGACACCACGCCAATGTTGTGCATGGCAATGGCGCCACCTTAGTCGGACCAGGACACGGACACGCTGTCGTAGCTGGCCCAGTTGCTCACGGACACCATTACGGTGTTTCGCACGGATGGATCAACCATGGACATGGACATGGTGTTGTTGTCAAGGGACCACCAACCGTTCCAGCCGCCATCGTCGGCCCAGCTGGCAAAGTTGTCGCTGATGGACTCTGGGGACCAACCCATGCCCATGGACATCATGGCCATTGGTAAATTTGTAGTCATCTAATCAATTTCGGGCCATATCATGTAACATATTCGTAACGAATGCTATCATAACTATTGTACTTATGCTGTATCAGTATGGCGCTTATAGTTTTTTTGGTTTCTACCTATCGTACTACACTTTTAATTTATATACTTCTTATCTTCTTCCTATCCTTCCCGTGTGTGTATTCCCACAGAATGTGATATGTATGGTTCGTTTTATATGTAACAAATGCGCTCACCTTTCCAAATAAGACGAAAACTGCCAAGCTCTTATGACCTTTCTATATGCAAACAAACGTTGTAAATATATTGTATTATATTTAAAAAAAAACTACGTGTTCAATAAAACTATAGCGAATTATTAAAAAATACCTCTGTGTTTTAATTCTATTATACTATTTTCACCTAAGTCAAAAATAAGGACAAATTTAATGTTTCGATGACTTTACTTAGTTTTGTTTTCTGTACGAATTAATTTTTAACTAAAAAAATTGCTAAACCGCCAAGTTGCCAGTTGCTTTTCAGCTCAAGACTAAATATCTTAACAACGGAGATGCAACCTGTTGATAAAAATATATAACCTGCAATGCAATCTATCGATGATAAAAATATGTATATTACGAACGATTCTAAACAGTTGCTTTTGGACAGCTGACCAGCTTAATCAACCTGCGTCCTTCCTTCTTAATTACATGTAGACATTTGTAGCAATTTGTTATTTTGTCATCTAAAAATTGATTTATAAAGTAATGGGTTAGTGCAAACTTGCCGTCCGGAACGAATTGATTGCGATTCTACATTTTGTAAATTGAAAAAAAATTATTATAACTTACAATGCATGAGAAACGAAAAATTAACATCTCCAATAATCTGTAACGAAATGAAAAACAATTAAAAACACGCACATTATTGATAAATCAACACTAGTGTTTCAAGTTAAAGTGCGAATCAATATGTGTTTTTTACGACTGTTTTGTTTTAATTGATTTAAAACTGCTTAACGATTGAGCGATCGGTCGACAATCGATCGTGATTAATGAAATGGGGATTAATTGTCAAGTTGTAGACAATTTAATTTATTATTTTACAAAGTGATTTTGGAATTAGTTTATGACAACCTCTTTGATGACAACTTTAATAATCAATTTTAATTATCACTTATCCAGTCGCTTATGCATGAATTATGTTCTATTCAAGTAGGCGATTCCTAAACATCAACAAACTTGTTGCCATAGATACATCAATTACTTAATCAATTGCAGCTAAATAGATCTCAGATCAATAGTGTCGTGACAGGGCCATTAGTGAGGGTTATGTTTTCAAGAAATACTTTCTTAGTTATTTTATTCTTGATACTAACCTTATATGCATGGTATTTAGGCCTATTATAACCTGTTCTACTCCCTACAGTGTTTGTCAGATCAATTTGTAATAATTTAACAAACTAATTTATAAAATAACTTGGATAAATGTGGATGGCAAAGTGACAATTTGATTTAAAATATTAACTAAAAGCAGGCAGCACCATAGAAAAAATAGATTGCAGTAAGTATGCAAATCGTTTTTCAACTTTTCAAGTTTGATGGTTATATTTTAAAGTTATCGATATGTTTTCTGACTTATTAAAACATGCTGAAAAGGCGACGTATTTGCGTGCACACCGTGTAGGCCTTGTTTTACTTTTTTATGTTTGCCTTCTAAATTTATAGTAACAACATAATTTATACAAAATGACGTACTGAAATGTCGATGTGACAGTTGCTTTGTCTCATTGAAAAACGTTGTAACATAATTATAACAAAGTATAATTTTTATAATAATTATTTCTTATATATTTATTGATATAAATCTAAAACAATTTAGGAATTGAAAATAATTACAATGATTTAGCTGGAATTTAATTATTATGTTTTGATGCAGGTAAACGCTGAAAAGGCGTATATGCCATGCACACCATGTAGCGTAGGCCGTTTCAATGTTATATTAAATATTATTGGCTCTCTAGCATATTACAATTAATATAACAACAATGCACTTCATATATTTTGCAATAATTATGTTAATCTGATAATGTTGAATTAAAATTTGTCGTAAATAGAATGTATAATATAAAATATTTTCATGTTTATTAGAAAATTAATTGATTAATTTAAATAAATCTAGTAATGTATTCATACTTTGATTTGCTTTATCGGCGATTTGTGTTTGCTCTTGCATTTTTTTTAAATTCCACGATATCATTGATATTATGAAAATGAATTTATATTATATGTGATAAAAGTAATAATTATTTAATTAGTTGCCAAGTGGAAAAAGTTGTTGTCGTTGTTTTGCAATTTGCAATCTCGCATGGGTGGAGCAGCAGCGCACAAGGAACGAATTCTCTAAATGTTGTAGCAAAAGAAAAAAATGTGTCTAATCGAGTTATTATTATTAACAATCCCAGCAACAGATTGGCCTTAAGAGTGTAATAATCAAAGTGGAGTAGTAGCAAAGCAATATACGAAGGTCAATAATTTGCTATATAAACTTAAGTGGTTGAATTGTGGCGGCATATTGTTTCGTCTGCAAGACTTAGCAAGATCTCCTACATAGTCAACATGAAAGTTTTAGTAAGTTTAAAAAAAAATTCGGTGATAATAAATATTTATTATTAATTGATTTATAGGCTATTGCTCTTTTCGCTTGCGTTGCGCTCGCCAGTGCCAAACCATCAGGCCATTGGGATGATGGACACTGGGACGGTCACTGGGATGATGGACACTGGGACGGCCATTGGGATGATGGACACTGGGATGATGGACACTGGGATGACGGCCACTGGGGACATCACTCGAATGTAGTGCACGGTAATGGCGCCACCTTGGTCGGACCAGGACACGGACACGCCGTCATCCACGGCCCAGTTGCCCACGGTCACGGTTGGGGACATGGACACGGATGGGTTGATCACGGACATGGACATGGACATGGTGTCGTTGTGAAAGGCCCACCAACTGTGCCAGCCGCCATTGTCGGCCCATCAGGCAAGATTGTCGCTGATGGACTCTGGGGACCAACCCATGCTCATGGACATCATGGTCATTGGTAAAGCTCAATAGCCATTTAGCTTTAACAAATTGTATAACAACTTCTATAAGACTAAGCATAAATTACGTTTATGTTGATAATCGCGAGTCTATTGTTGATCTTAATGATGAAAACTGCCTCGTTTAATGACCATTCTGATTTTTTTTGTATATAAGTTTGTAATATAAAAATGTGTTCAATAAATATCAAATGAATTTTTTATAAAACATATTGTGTATTATTGCGCAAACCCAAAAATTGTAAAAACTTTGATGCTACTCTGATTTTTCTTTGATCTTGGCAATGCTTTGATGGAAATTGCCTAAAACCAAGAAAATTTCTAAGAATTTGCTTCACAAAGAAAATATCTATTCGAAATATTTTTCTTTGTTAGAATTTTGGAGCTCCCAAACAGGTGAGTGGACGATTAATAGTTACTATTAGAAAATGTTTAGATGGAAAGCACCGAAAACCAAAGAAAGTCTCATAAATTTTCTTCGCAAAGCAAAATCCAATCAAAATCTATTGTTTTTAGAATTTTGGTGTTTCCAAACAGGTAAGTCACCCATGAACAGTTACTACAAACAAATTTCGTTAACCAACATAAAATTATTTGCTGAAACATGCTGAAAATTAAAGAAACTCTCAAACATTTCAAGATGCACTGAAGATGTATGTCGTGAATAATTAATGAAATGTGCGTCGTTTCATATTTTCATACGCTTTAGTTTACATTTCGATATTTATTAAAACTTGCCATCGGGTTAAACATGATTTATGATGGTTTATAAAAACAATAAAAAATATGTATGCGCGATAACAATGCTATATAAATTTTACGTAAATATATATTTTATAAATTTGATGCTTCGTCGCCTGTAATATTCTAAACGGTTTTTTACAATAAAACTTGTTGTTGTTTATGTATTTATTGCTGAAACCACCTTAAATACATATATGTATATATTGTTTGCTACGCGTTGTAAATATTTAATAAACGGCACTGTTTAATTTTTACATCCACTTGTCGACGAAAAATAAAAAATGTAATGAATTGTTCTAAAAGCATAAGCAAACTATGTGCGAGCGAATTAATTAAAAAGTCGTTCGAGCGTGAAGAATTCAATTAAGTTTACTTCGAAATGAAATTAAATTAATTGAATATGTATTACGGCAACATTTTATGACTTAAGCTGCAATGGTGACTTCTCAACCATCAAGAGGTTAGGCCTTAAATATGGGCTAGCTCTTCTTGTAGGCCTTGAGTATACCTTTTTACACAAATCATTAGAAAACGAGCCACCCTCTTTTAAGGACCAAGATGGACCAGATATTTTTCATCGACTATAGTTGCAGAAAATAAAACTACACCGTTATCCATTAGTACTCGAAAAAGGTCCAACGTTTTGACCCGAAATTCAGAATCATCCTCAAGTCACTTTAAAATAAAGTTTGCTTACCTGTCCGTATCTTCATGAGCGACAAAATGATTAACATTGGATTAAATTAATTCGAAAAGAAATGTTTGTCTGTGCCCGCCTATTTTACCGCCACGTTAATCGCAATCAGCATTGCTAAACGTGATTTAATTCATTTACAATCACGCGTCTTAATCCTACGTGTGTATGTGATTTAGTACGTATATTTTGCGCAATTAATCGACAGGAAGAAATGATATTTTTGCCAATATGCTAATTGCAATCAGCTTTGTTAAACGTGATCGAATTCAATTACAAGCACACGAGTCTTTTTATCCTACACATGCTATTTAGTAGTGTGAAAATAAATAGCACGTTGAAGGAAGAAATATTTGCAAAAAATCATTTATTAAAAAAGAAAGGGTGTGACTCAGATGCATATGTCAACCAACAGCAAGGTTACTAATCCGGGACGGTATAAAACTCCAGTTATATGCCACATTTCATATAAAGCAAGTAAAGACGTGAATAATGAAGTACTTGGTAAGCGCAAACACAAAGACTTTTTAATTGCATGTTATTATGTATATTTACACTATTATAATTGTTACGTAACAACGCTGCTTATTGCAATGTGTTCGTTGGTGTGTGGGACGTGAAGGGCTCAGTTATTTGCATTTATTTGCTTGCACCGTTTGTTGTGATTGCCGCGATTTACATAACTTGCGCGCGCGGAAGTAAATAACTCTATAAAATAGAATCAGTAAAAACACGACTTGGTATGGTCACAGAAATTTATTAATTGTAATAATCATTTTTCTGATCATACCATGTGTTTTTACTGATTTTATTATCAAAAATGGTTGAACATTGCCTGAGCGGAAGTAAATAACTCGATAAAATAGAAGCAGCAAAAACACTTGGTATGGTTATTTTTGTGACCATGCCATGTGTTTTTATTGATTTTATTATCGAAGATGCTGAAAGATCAAAGAAAAATCAAAAATGAAAAATCGTGCAAACATTTCTATCAACCACGCAAAGAAAAACCTTTACAAAATTGAATGTTCAAAAATCTCTCGGCAGAGATACTAAAAAATAATGTCAATTATTTAAAGACTTAGATCTCCTAAAAACATGTTTTTATATTTTTTGTAGATTCTATTATTATCCGCCTGCGTATTGGCATCCACCTATCCGACGTACGATGAATACCCAATTCATCCAGGCGTCGGTGCCATCTACAAGGGACCCAATTCGGAGACGATCATCGAAGGCCCGGATGGGAGCGTCATCACCTCGGAACAGGAAGGCGGTGCTGTAGAGCTTAAAGCCGATCATCATCATGTGGTAGCACCGGTCGTGCCACTAAAACCAGCGGCGGTACATACCAATCCGGTACTACTTCACACCGAAGCTGTTATTGCACCTGCCCCAAAATTCGTGCATGCTGGTGTACTTCCAATTTCGGACGATCATGGTAGTGCGCTACTTCCAACCATCATTGATGATCATCACCATCATGGCTCCGTATTGGCACCAGCGCCAACAATCATTAATACTCCATCCATCCATCATCATGGTGGCCCAGTACTTGCTTCAACAGCAACAATCATTGATGATCATCACCACCATCTTCCAGTATTGGCACCAGCTACAACAATTATCAAAACTCCATCGATTGTGGATCATCACCATCACCATCATGGACCAGTATTGGCACCAATTGTTAAAACACCACTGATTGTAAAAGCACCAGCACCTGTAATTCTTAACGATCATCCAATCATAGTACCAGATGTGGAAGACCCAAAAATCGTTAAGGAACACATTTTGGTTGGTGATAAAGTAATCACCGTGCCAAAACAAGTGGAGGATAATGTAGATTTAGTAGGACCATCAGGTACCATATCAACACGCGGTGATGACGCTGTAATTCTTGGCCCGTCATCGACTACCATCAAGGGTAAAGGAGTTGTATCTGAAATTGATAAACCGAATGATGTGCATATAAAGGCTGTTGAAGTAAAACCAATCGTTGCACCTGTTGTCATACCTAAAATAATCGAAACCGTAGCGCCAATCATTGCTCCGAAATTGATAGCCGATGTACATCATCCAATTGTGTCACCGGTTGTACATCCGATTGTACCAGCAGCGCCAGCAATAGTCCACACGGAACCAATTGGTCTGGGACACTATCATGATGGTCTGACGGTACTACCAGGCAAACCGCTCCTCCCGCACTACGGCCAATCATTGCCAGCGCTCGCATTGAAACCGATCTACAAACACCACATACATTAAACATCAATTACTCACTAATTATTTAGGATAATCTACTTCCTAGTCAAACGACCGCCAAGTAAAACGGAGATTGATTGATTGATAATGATACCAATTACATCCCATAGTATGTATTTTGATAATAATCGTTCAATGTTTTTGTAATCTTTATTTTATAACATATACACATATATTTATGTTTTTTTTTTAATTTGTTAAATGCAATAAATACGTATTTCATATTCATACACACATGATATCGTTGCACTAATTGCATTTCATTCAACCTTGTAGACCCAAGCGTTTAATAATAAAATAGGTGCGTTAATTTCACACATACAACGATAAATACGTATTTCATATTCATACACACATGATATCGTTGCACTAATTGCATTTCATTCAACCTTGTAGACCCAAGCGTTTAATAATAAAATAGGTGCGTTAATTTCACACATACAACGATAAAGATAGGTACGACCATATCGATATATAGCCCAGTGTTTTTCAATGTAAAATCAATGGATTTTTTTAAATAGTACCACTTGTAAATAAGTGCAAGAAGTAGAAAAAACAGCAAAAACTAAATAGAATATAAAATCTTTTTCGTGTTTTTGCTGCTTTTTATTGTTTTTCTTTCATTATTTCTTTCGATTTTTTTCTAAAAATTCTTATCAGTTGTAAATAAACACAAAAAGTGGAAAAACACTAGATATGGTAAAAAATACAAAATAGCAGCTAATAAAATAAACAGTAATAGAATTAATAAAAAAGACAGAAACTTATCAGACCGCTACATGAGCATATATATTTATTGATGTTTATCAACGATTGTCGTGCGCAAAAAGATATCTGTAAGTTTGTGAATAAAAAACGATAAATAAACGCGAACCAGTGACAAAAACACCAAAAATGGCATAATAGCACAAATGAAACCACCAAACATCCCCGCTAATAAAAGTTTTAGAAAGTTGGAAATTTATCAGACCATTCATGTTATCAATCTCCCTAAATCAAATTTCTGGCAAAAATATCCCTAATAAGTTTACTTGTATATTGTACAAGTAGACTTCAATGCCTGAACCCGCCATCTATCTCAGCAATAAAAAAAGTTTCTAAAGTCGGAAACTTATCAGTCCACCCATGTATGTTTATACACAATCCGCAAAAAATATCCTTAATAAGAATAGATTGGGAAATACTCATATACATGTATAGACTTCAATGTCTATTTATCACATGCAAGCAAAAAAACTTAATTACGATTATATTATTATGTCGTAATATAATATACATGGCAAATCGAAAATGTGTGGCATATATATCGAACGTGTGCTTGCTTCATGCTCTGTTTGCTGATAAATTGATGAAGGCATATTATAACTAAATGCAGCCACACACACAACAAACACATACACATATCATAATGTGATAAAGCAAAGAAAAAGGTTAAAAAAATCGCCATCGTCAAGTGCGCGCATATTTTATGAACAGCAGCAACCAACACCTACCTACTACCTATGGATATAAAGCGTGTGTATTCAAAGAATGTAATGCATGCATGTATATTTCCTTCGCACTTGAACATGAACTAAAAGGTCGATTGTTGCTCTAGTAATAAGAATAATAATAATACGTCTCGCTCTCTTCCACTTGCAAGCGATGAATGTACAATATTATAAACGCCGCATGTGTGCTGCACAACAATAATTACATGCCGCCTACAACGAGAGAAAAAAATACATATGGTTAAAGTAAATTGGTAGAAAATTAATACATTATATATTTTTTGAAATTCGATTAATCGCCGCGATTCATTTGCAAATATTCGTAACAGCACGTAATACACATGCAATCGCACTTGTGATTGAGCCAGCTGACGATTTTTTTATTATGTAAATTTATTGTACGAGCTGAAAATTTGAATTTTTCGAAATTTTAATCAATTTTATTGCATTAACACGTAATAATCGCATCGTGATTTAAATCCTTGAATAAAAATAAGTTTATTGTTCATAAAAATAACGAGTTGATGTAATTTAATTATTTGCTATGCGAGGCAGGAATACCAAACTAGATAAAGCTTTTAGAGTTTATAGACTTTTTGTTTGTAAACTAAGAGCTTGGTCGCAAAGCGGGGCATTCTTTATCAATCGAAATGAATTAATAACGAGTAGATATGATTTATTCGTTATGCGGGGCAGAAATAAAGAGATAGTCAAAAGCTTTTGTTTGTTTGTACAAACAAAAAAAAGCGTTGTCGCAATGTTTAGTTGCCTACCCACTTAATGTGAGATTTTTACTTGTAAATCAAGAGGTTGGTCACAAAACGGGCCCTTCTTTGCCAATTGGAATTAATTTAAGTTTTTTTACGCAAACCGAAGTTTTCATTCTTTAAGTGTTGCTTATATTATACCTGTATACAAAATTTTAGTCGTAAATCGAGGTTTTTTTACTAGACAAGCCTTACATACAGTTTAAATAAAACATTTAATTAATCTTATTATTATCATTACATCAGCACAGTTGGTACAATTACATGACTTAAATCATATGTATATACGGCAGTTTTTCTACTACGGCGAAGAAAAATAGCAGCAACTGAGGAAAAGCCTTGAAATAATAAAAAAATGAGAAAGTAACAAGTGCATTGTCATTTGTGTGTGTTAGTCGGGTGGAGTCATAGCGCAACAATTTTCTAGATTAATCGAAACAATCATAGCTTTAATTTATCTATAATACTTAATAATAATGTTTTCTTTTTTATATAAAATGTGTGATACAATTGAAGGTTACTGCAGTTAGTTTTTTCTTTAAAACAAATTTTCAGTATAATTACAACGCAAGTTGTGTGTAATTTAACCGTAAATGAAATTTATAATTTTTAATTAAACTATGTACCACTAGACAGCGAGTGGTTTAATTGCATGATTTTTCAAATAAACGCACAGAGCGAATTTGTGCTATCATTGTAGATAATTGATATGGGTGGTCGTTGCAGGGACGGACTAGTCGGCAAAAAAATAATTTTGTCAACTCTAACGATGGCTATTTAATAAAATGTAAAATATTTTACAGCTGTGACGTCATAAGTAGACCCTCCGAATTTGAATGATGAATTGTTAGATGGCGCTGCAGTCGCATTTGCGCTAAAACGAGATGGTTGTAACACTTGTAACGTGACAGACAGACCCCGTCATGGACCACTGTCATAAATCGCAATATAATCCAAAAGTGGAGCACGCCTAAAAATTACTTACAATTTATTGTAAAATTGTAAAAGACTTGTTGTGGATCCGGCCCTGAATCACATCACCAAATAGCTGTAAATAATTTTATACAGTTTTGTAGCAAAAACATGATGATAATAGATCGGCTGTGTTTTTACTTACACATACAAAATCTATTATAGAGCACATTAATCGCTTTTCAATTCTCTCAACATCGATGCATAATAAATTTACCAATGAATATAATTTTCATCGATACGTAGGTACGTATTGATCTATATGTTCGATCTCGTAAAAATACTTATGCGCTAAACGTGAAATAGCACTGCACTAGGTTGTAATTAACTATATTTGTTGTTATTTGCTGCCTTTACGATGATGGTTGTTTTTTATCATAAAATTGCAAAATTATTTATGCGCTACCAATTTGTTGCTGTTCACACCTTGCAATAAGCGGCCGAAAAAGTTAAGAAATGTGTGAAACAACACTACGCTACAGTGCAATTAACTTTATTTATTGTTGCTGCTTTACGATGATGTTTTTTATCAATAAATTGCAAAATTGTTATATACGCTATGGATTTGTTGGTGCTGTTCACACCTTATGTTGTTATTGCAAATGTAATAAGGGTGTTTTTTCGATCATTAAATTATGCGCTACCGATTTGTTGTCGTTGTTCACACCTTGTTGTTATTGCAAATGTAATAGGTATAAAAGGCCAAAAAAGTTAAGTAATAATATGTATGTGCACGCACGCCTTGTTTACGCTTAAATGTTTTAATAATTTTAGACAAATCGATTATGCGTCAAGTATTTCCGCACACATTTCTCTTTTAAAACATTGTAACAAACAAAGGTATGAATTCCAAAGATAATTAGAGTAATAGTTTAAGTCGAAAATTAGCAGTCGTATGGTCCTTCACGCGATAAGACGCGGCATAGGTTTTAGTAAGAGTAAGGACAACAGAATATTTGTATTTTTTTTCGATAACTCATAATGTATTAGATCGAGTCTTAACGTGCGTAACAACAAATATTTTATGATCAAGTATTGTAGGCGGTGTATATTTTTCTTTTTTATCTATAATACAATTGATATGTCTTCACCATTTAATAAAATGCCCTAAACGTTATAATTGAGACAGTTTTTTACCATATTTCTCCGTCCTAACTGTAGCACAAGATTAGATCGCACAAATTTTTAATTATATTGTGATAAATTGTCATTTAATGTAGTTTTTCTATATACCTATAGCAAATATACGTATCATAGATCGACCTTGTTTGCCACTACACAACTTATTATGTATTAATAGCTTTTCTCAACAAGGATACAGTACTTACTTGCGTTTTTATTAATTTGCTGTGCATAATAATAACATTTTCAGTTACAAATTTAAAAGTAGGCAAATTCGTTACAGTTTTTTTTTAAATAAAATTATTGTAAATTAATTTTTACGCAATTGCTTAAAAATATGTTTTTTTTAAGAAATATAGGTACACGCCTTGTTCAAGTATTTAACAAAAATGTAGAAAATATGAATGCAAATTGCAGGTTGTTGATTTATTTAATTTAATACCTTATTGATCTAATCTTAATGGTTACTTTAATTGCGAATAAATGCAATAAAGAATAGATATCAGTTTCCTTAGGTTGTTCTAAGTTCTAATAAAGATCATATTAGGATCGACCTTGTTTTTATAAAATATTTCTTAATAAGTTTTCTCAACAAGGATGTAACATATTTAATATTAAT
Organism: Adinopsis sp. GC000173; assembly: GCA_030264715.1. Lineage (NCBI taxonomy): Eukaryota > Metazoa > Arthropoda > Insecta > Coleoptera > Staphylinidae > Adinopsis > Adinopsis sp. GC000173. Next base: position 17,205 of record JARJDW010003108.1, read on the forward strand.
TTTTAGTCACAAATCGTTAATTTAATTGTAATTTCAATGAACTGATTTGCTTATTTAAATTAATCACACCAGACAATGAAAAATAAAAAATAAACTCGGTCTTGTTTTTGTAAATATTATCATAGCTTTTCTCAACCAGGATGTAACATACCTATATATTAATTTTCAGTTGCAAATCATTATTCAAATTTACTACTACATCAATATTAAATCAATATTAAATTATTTATACAATTTCGATTAATATGTTAACGTATGCGACAATTTTTTTCACACCTTCTTATTTTATGGTTTAAATTAAGGTGTTTTTTAAGCAAAATACGCACGGTCAATCTTAATTATGACTTTACTTGCAACTATTTTTAATTAATGTAGATCACATAATCGGCATTGCATTTTTACCAATTTTTATTAATAGCTTTTCTTAACAAGAACTATATTAATTTCCAGTTACAAATTATTATTTTAATTCTAATTTGCTTATTTAGTTACATCAACGTTAAATTATCTTATATAATTTGAATTATTGTAATATGTTAAAGTATGCAACCATTCTTTTCACAACTTCTTATTTTGCGATTTGTTTTGCTTTAAATTTAGATGTTTTTTTTACGCACGCCTTGTTTACGCTCAAACAGTTTTAATGATTTTTCGATAATTGGCTTATTACACTATGATTTATTAGATGATAACTATGTAAATTTCTTGTTGTAATTGTGTTTATGTCAAGAGTAATACAACAGGTATGCGAATAATAATAAAAACAATCAAACAGGGTGTCGTAGATTTCTTATAGACCGCGCACAAACGATGACAATTTAAATAATGGGTGCAGCAAGGTCATCCATTAGGTAGAGTATATAAGGCGGGGTGTTTTTCTTTTCATCTATCACTTGTCTAGTTTTTCAATAAGTGTATACAACAACATGCTCAAATTCGTAAGTATATAGTCGACAAAAAATTTAATTCACGCAAAAGCTCGGGTCATAAAAATAGGCTAGGTATTGAAAGATATTTTGTTGTCCAAAATACCCCTCTATTTTATGGTCTAAGCTGAAAAAGTCACCTTTTATCATTGACTAACAGTTGGGTCTATAAATATAGGCTGGTTCTTTTTGTAGGTAATTTACATAAAGATATCTGAGTACCCCTCTCTATGCAAATTACTTAAAAAAGAGCCCGCCTTTTTTATAGCATAAGCTGCAAGAATTTTATAACCACCCACACGCTACTGCTATTTATCTCACGCATTAATTGATAGTTGGCAGTCTTCGCCGTTGCGGTAGTAGCCGTAAACGCCGGCGTCCATGGTGGCACCCTCGTCGGTCCATCCAGTCACGGCGCCGTCCTCCACGGCCCAAGCGCCAAGGGCACCGTAAAGGGACCCGACGGCAGCTACATCTCCGCCCACATTCCCGGCGCCAAAGTCATCGCTCATCCAAAGCACGGCGGCAGTGTTTCGGGCCATGTCGTACCCGGCCACATCGAACACCACGGACACCATTGGGATGATGGCCATTGGGGTCATGGGGATGATGGACATTGGGACGGTCATTGGGATGATGGCCACTACAACCATTGGGATGATGGACATTGGGACGGTCACTGGGGCCATCACTGGTAAACAACATCAACATCGACTGGTCTAACACAATTTTTGCTCAACATACTTGTATGTTCTTTATTTTTTTTTAATTTCGGAAATGATGTATATTTTTTGTAAATAACATACAATAATAAAAGTTATATCTACTTTTTGATTATTTTGCTATACGTGGCATTATTTCTATGATACTAAAAATTTTGATATACTTAACACAAAAGGCTGATTGATATTTTTAATATATATGCTAGCAATAAAAGTAGTTTTTTTATTATTTTTTAGTTTTCCAAATATTAAAACAACTTAGCTATAGATAGCGTAACTACAAAAATGCAAAGAATGCTGAAGAGTAAGAATAATAATAATGAGGCCTAGAATTTAGTAAGTGGTAAGATCAGAAATATCTCTAAATATGATACCTATATAAAGATCTTTAAAATTCATAACGCATAAGGCTTACTCTTATGGTTAAATCTGTCACTAGCTGCGATTTTAATAAATTGCAGCGCATTATGCACTGTATTAATCAAACGATACCCACGTAGTAATTTAATTCAATGAATATTTAAAATAAAAATTGATATTTATTTGTGTGTGTGTAGAAAACAATTATTGCAATGTCAAGTGAAAGAATATCTTTTATTGCACATGCGGCGGCCAAAACAACAAAAAACCGTCCACATTGCGGAGAATATTCATTTTAATGTGTCGTGCGCAATTAGAAAGTATCAGCGCATATGTGCTATAATAGTATTGTCTTAATGGGCGTTGCAATAATAAATAAATTCTGTTGTTTTTTCTCTTCGTAGAAAAAATATAATTCGCAAAAGAGTTTCAATTTTTCTTTTATTTGGCTTATTAGAAAATTATTGTGCGGTGATAAAAGTATTCGGACTTTGTTTTCCACCAACTGAATGTTTTTAATAAACAAAAGCGTTT
>JARJDW010003122.1:0-16534 GCA_030264715.1 Adinopsis sp. GC000173
AGGGTTTCGCTTTCGAGACGCACTATGCGGATGAAGTGTTGAATGCTACGTTGGTGCTGCCGTTTGCTATAACCAATCACACCGAGGTAACATTTACTACTTATTGAATTGGAACTTTCGAAGTCGATAAAGTTCGAACCGTTGTCAATGATCAGGATTCGAACCTGAAATTGGTCATTACTACTCTAATGGATTAGAACTCAGTCCCAGGTCAAATCCAAAATTTCAATTAATTTTGTCTGGAATGCAATTCTTTATTGCTTTTCGGAAATTTTAATATTAAATGGCATAAAAATATTAGAAAAAATGTTCATTTTATTACAATTGAAATCAGGACTTACTTATAATTGACAAGAATTGAGCATGATAAGAAATTTCAACATTAATTCGGATTCAAATCGTGATGACAATAACTTTTTCCCGTATTTTTATCCTGCTTGGTACTGAAATTGGCGACAAGCAACAAGGAAATATATCTCAAAATAGAAAATTAATTGAAAATTAGAGAAATAAACGGTTTTTGCAGCAATTGTTTAATATTGCCACAACTAGCATACGAAGCATACTGCTAGCAGTTAAAAGGCAGTAGTAATCCAGGTTCGAATTCTGGTCACAACAACTTTCTTCGCAATTTTTATTGAAATTTAAATGATTTTAAAGCGTTTTTATTTTGTATTTTTTAGATTCACTACGAAGTAGAGATAACGAAAAGCGGCAACACAACGACGGAAAAATCCAAACCGGATGAGCTACCATTTTGCCTGCACTACGCCGAGGCAAAACATTTATTTCCCGAACTCATTCAAGGTATACTGGACAACGTCGAAAAATCCAGCCAGGAAAGCTTTGATAAAGAATGTCATGTACCACCGGTGACTGATACATATTCTTACTGTTTAAATTTATAATAATCTTGAGGTGTGTTTTTTGTCAGGGCACATATAAACTAATCAACTTCCATCCGGCAGACCATATAGATATAGAACCAGTAAACGACATCGAAGTGCAACTCCATCTGGAGCTGGTGCATGATGGTAAAACCATCGCCTGCAAGGAGCTCAACATTAAAGTCGATACAACTAATAAAGTGTAGATTAATGTTATCATTTTTATGTAAATTCTGTACGAAGTTCAAGGTTGTAATAATTGTTTGTTTATATGAAAATATTGATGTTTTAATTGACTTTTGACATCTTTGATACGCTTTTGCATTTGTGCATTTTTTTGCACAGCAATGGATAAACAATTCGTTAAACTACTCAAAAACCTTACTAACATAACAATTGCATTGGAAGAGGTTTTAAATTTGATTGGGAAATGCATTCTTTAGAAAAATCATTTTTACTGGATGATATTTTGATTCACTTTTTAGCATCTTAGATCAATTTTTGCGTTTTCTAATCACTTTATACCAGAAAATTTACACTAATTTTCAGAAAATTGTGTAGAAAAGGATGAAATAGTTCATTACCAGTTTCGTCTTCGCCGCCAACCACATGTCGTTTATCTTCTTTGCCACGCTGTCACCAGTAGTGTTCAAATTCTCTTGCGCTAAGGCACCTTCCAATGCTTCATCATCGTCATCAATGTGAATCTCCCGCTGTTCAACGCGAATGATTGATATGAAGTGTGATGACTGGATCCAGATCCAATTGATGTCGTGTCCGCGTTCTCTTCCAATAAAGTAAGAGCATCGCGATACTTTGTTCAAGATTTCACACAAAGTTGCCTATAACAAATAAATGATATAAATTTTTATTAAACTTTGAAACTGATTTGTTACAATAATTTGATATTATTTCGCAACATTATGAAACTATTTGTCATCATTAGGGCGGCCGATTTATTATTATATATGTGATGCATCTAAATTTACTTAGGGAGTATTGAAAATGAGTGTTGAGACGCAATTTATTACTCTTACAAATTTGTAAATGTTAATTGAAATTATGACGCGTACCTGCTGTTTTTACAAGATTGTCTTGCTGCTTCTTTGGGCGTCCACACTTTATTAAGTATCTCCTTCCGTTAGCATCCACTACATAATCTGTAGTACATAAAATGGAGACATTTTTAGTTGGTGTGGAGACGTTACTAGTCTTCATCGTAAAACAACAAAGTCGTATTCGATGGTATTGAATGATTCCGGATCGACGAAGCTAAAACAACAATCAGCAATTAGTAAAATTTGTTCAACCAGATTCAAATCCATATGAATGAATTGTAATCGAAGTGTTGAATAGCTAAAATCAATTATCGTCAGGTTATTAATCACCAGCCAAACATTCTTTTCGTAAATATTTACAAAATCAATTATTATTGAGCTAGTACTGCATTGGGATCAGTATTGCACTCAAAGAATAATTCACTATACTCGACGGATTTGTGCCGTTCATTCTATGTGATTAAACGTGGGTGCATCTAATTATCCTTAATAACTACTAACACTGTGATATTCATCATTCAATCCTAATTACTGCAAATGAAATTGATGATAAACACAGTTATCAACATTCCTAACCTCACTTTTCAATAACTATAAACAAACAAGCTTCTTAACAGAGAAGCCACTCGAATTTCTTATCGCTTATCACTGAATAAACTCGATTTAAGAAACCACAACTTCACATTTACTTTATTTACTAGTCATTCAGCTAACCTAATCAATCCTGCACATATAATTATCACCATTCAACAATTTAACTCGTATAATAAAACATTTTGCGTTTGTTTATTAATTCTAAAACAATTTAATCATCGATTAATATTACTATTATATACCTACTATTCAAATAAATTGAAATGCATTAAAATTTTTACACAATCAAGTAAACAAAGTGAATTTACCTAGCTAGCACGGATTCAAACCATGGTGAGTAGGCTCTCCTTTAGATTCTTCAATAGAAAATAAAATTATTCAAACGATAGAAAGAAACAGTTAATTTATGTTAATTGCACGCTATAAACACATGCTAATTAATTTCATTTGATGTACTAACTATTATCATTCAATTTATTACATAATAATTTTGATAAGCATGTATATTAAATTTGTTTTGGTTATAATTTTGCGGATGATTGAATTTAAAATCTATACATACTACAATATAGTAATAATTATAATATTTCGTTAAATACCTTTTTTAATTGGTTATTAAATTCTCATGCAATGTTCTCTTTCTATCATATTCATTCCATTCATTCGCCGCCATGTTATGTAACATTGTCTCGAATCGATGAAACAAAAAGGAATGAAATTTTCTGTGAGTAAATTAAACTAGAATAGATAAATTGAATTGCAGTAGTGAATAATTTGTAGTGTACTAACGGTACTAACGTGGAATTGTTACAGTGCTCTGCACGTGTTCAGTGCGTTTCTTAGCTTAGGTAACCCCCCTTCTATCACTGCCCAACCTATACAGAACGCACGTTGCAGATTAATCATATACGAACTGAAACAAATAGTACGAAAATTTTATATCGTATAGTGAAATTATTGTTGAAAGTTAGTTTAACGTAATAGTAGTGCTTGTTTTCGACCGAATCACATCGCAATTAAAATTGGAATGAACTCCTTTTTCAGTATCGCGGATAGTCTTTTCGCAAAAAAAGCCTATTGTCAAGAGGTGGGTAAGTGTAATTGCTAATCAACCCGGCAATAAACTAATTACGATCACTGCCCAGATGCGTGATTCAATCCCATTTGAAGCAACTTTTTTTCTGTGTGTAAAATTCTGACCCAGTTTGATCGACGAGTGGAAAAAGCCACGAGCACACAATTACGTGTATTGTTTGATCCTCGTGGCAGGCTCCTTTTTGTTGATTTTTTTTTGTTTCTAAGATGTCCCGATTATATAGCCAAATTATATGGTGTGCCGTGTGCTGCTCCACGGCATTGACCTTGCGCAAAACGGAATTGAAAGATTAAACTTGACCTTCACGTGTTGATTGACCCTTCGAGTTTCGTGTATGGTACAACACTTTTTAACATTCTACGTATACTACACCATAGACGTACTGGAATTCCCTCATGTATTTGATAATATTCATATATTGTCGGATCGTAGCAGCTGGAGTGAATTTGTTGGTTAAATGCAAATAAACATATCGATCGCGATGCAGCAAAATTCTTACAACGCGGAGAAAAAAAGCGTAGCAAATTGATTTACCTTGAGACAACAGCGACCCGGCTTTGCGTTGACGATCACGAAGAATTGAGCGAAACTAAATATGATTCATCATCGATTTTTCCATAAAACGCGCTGGAAATGTGTGTAGTGTGGAAAATTTGCTCGGTGGTAGTAGGTAGGTGGGTGGGCAGCGCTACAGGTGGCTGAACGCGTTAACCACATACGAAGTAGGTCAAAATTGGGCGTCATAGGAGGTAATAAATTCCGACCACTGTAAAATGTCATCAATTTGAACTAATTAACGGGTAGAGTCCCAAATGGTCGAGATTTAATTTTTTGAGTGTTGTTGTTTGTTTCGAATTAATACATTTGATTTATTACGTTGTGAAACCGAAGAAAACTTCAAATCAAAAGTTAAAACATCGCTGATAATTTAAAACATTGCAGTAATTACAAAATAAAATTTATGTTATTCAAAAGTAAATTCCAAGCAAAAATAACGATATGTAAAAAAGATATTCAATAAAACTTTATTGATATTTTTAGATTAATATCCTGTAATTTTCAAACGCGTCGAAACGAAGAGAATTCGATGATACAATAAGCAAATGTATTGTTGGAAGTAATAAATATAAAATTGCTGTGAAATGAACAAAAAAATCATAAAAACAACAACATAAAAACATAAAATTAGAATCTCAAGCATGGTGGTACAATATATAAACAATGAAAATGGGATCAGGACAATCTAATAATAATAAGGTTATTGCTTAATTAATTAATATTGAATTTCCAACCAAGCAACCCTCTTATTACTAAGGAATTAAAGCATTTTTGATAGCTTTCTCATGAAATCGATGTCAATTAAATACACAGCGATAGATTCTTGTATAGTCGACGAAAAGTAAATAGGCTCTTCGTTTTTGTAATAGAGATAAATACCATCTCCATTTTATTACCTTCTTTTATGGTTACTTTTCGTCGACTATAATTAATGCCGATTAATCACAAAAATGCTTTAATTATTAATTAAATTAATATGTATGTTAACTCGCATGACGTCAAGTGAATTTTCATGATTATGATAAAAATAATACACACACAGCGCGATAGATTCATCCAGTTATTCAATACAATGCGGATTAATCGATCCAAATACATATCGCAAGTGAGCGAGCGCATGATGAAAATCACGAAAATACTTTTAATTAATAATTAAATGAATATATATGACGTCAAGTTATTCCAGTTATTCATGATGTTAATAAATGCTGATATACATATATCGCATGTGAGCGTATGATGAAAATCACGAGAATGGTTTGTGAATTTTTGGTGATTATGAGAAAAATAATATAATTCAGCGCTATAGATTCGTCTAATTATTTATGATTAATCGATTCACATATTATATATTGTATATTGCGCAAGTGAAGCGCGTAATGAAAATTACGAAAATGCTTTTAATTATTAATGAAATGAATTTATATGTTAAATGACGTCAAGTGGATTTTCGTTGATTATCAAGTATGTTAAGGTCTAGTTCCCATTAAGGGTGACGTAAAATATTTCGATAAATATTGCATCATTTTACTATTATTTACGCGTTTACAATGCTTTAAAATGTCGAATTATCATATTGTAGAAAATTTTTAAGACAAATATTGCAAGTAAACATAATCTACTTTAAATAGCTACACATGTTCATTGACTCGCAAACTGATTTTATAAAAAATTAATAAGCGTAACAATTCGTGTGACTTAACTTTAGATTAATCGATTTGCGAAAATCTATACAGAAAATGTTTATTTTGAAATTGACCTAAGCTTGATTAATAATTAATAATTAAAAATAGTTGTAAATATTAGCAATGTTCCACTGTTACACTACATCATTTTGGTATTGGAACATTTACAATTAAAATTAAAATTAATTAACAATTATGGCCACTTTTTACGTTTTCTTACATTTATTATGCCATTTTGTGTACATTATTAGAGTTGATTGAAAAAGTGCATCATCTCTCGGTCATTATTATTTAATAAGACTGCTCGCTTGTTGTTTGTTGCCATCGTATTATAATTTTCGATTCAGGAAGTTGTGCTTGTGCTTGACATTTATTATTCATGTGAAATTTACATCGGTACTAATTTAATAATTGTTTGATCGATTTCATAAATTATTTATAGAATGAAATAATAAAACTAACTAGCTAATAGTGTATTGTTTTTGCTAAATGAGAATCGAATTAATGGCCGCATTATTACATAATGGATAGATTTAAACCTAATAATAATGTACTATTATATTTATAATAATCTTGTTGACGAAATAATATAATTTAGATAGAAAGATAACCTACAATTTGTATTCTTTAACAAAAATTATTATAAATAACCTAAATAAACAATTTCACACTCGCATGATCTTCGAAACAAAAAATGTATATTAAAAGTAATTCGTTACACAATGTATATAATTAGATAAACGTTTTTTATGTATGTACGCGTGACAAGTCCTATTAATTAACACCCTTCATAAAATTTGATGACGTACTTCCGTCACATTTTTGCTCGCTTATCAGTGTTAGTAGTGTTATCATCTAATGAACATAATGCAACAACAACAACAACAAAAATGTAACATCCAAAATATATTGTGCAAGCATGAATGTTGTTAAATTTAAAAATAAATACAGACATTGTTAAATATATGCACATATATTTATGGTTTGTGTAAAAATAAAGATTATCAGCGAATATATATACACATGTGTATGGCTTTAATGCAAATTGGATTATTGCGGATAAATTTAAATTGAAGCAATGACAATTTAATATAGAAAAAAAATTATACAAACGAAATTACCGTATATTACACAATCCAATTATCATTTCCTAATAATAACAATAATTACTTTTAATTGAGAATGATTGTTTGCAAACAACCAAACAACCTTGATAGAAATATGATAGATTCGCATCGCGCCGCAACGAACCGAACGTCAGATCAAAAACAAAAAGTTTTTCGGTTGTGCGCTTGCCGGTGTCATCATCAACATCACAAGCAACACACGTAATTTTTATCAACACACACACACACACACACACTGTGAAAAAGCCACACACCAGAGAGAGTGTGTGTAATTTTAGCAATGTGCGTTGTGTATGCGAACGAACGCACACACTCGGCCAGCAGTCGCACATTCGCCGCCGCCGTCTTCGTCGGCGAGGAAAAAAAATGTGCGCCACGATTGTCACTTGATTATTGTATTAGCAGTACGTAATAGAATTAGTTTGCCTGTTGTGTGAATATGATTGCGGAAGAGGTTAGTATTATTATGTGTGTTGTGCGGCGGCTGTTGCGCTAAATCGCGAAAGTGGGTGAAGGTTGACGGGCGCGCGAGCTTTTTTAATATGATATTGTTGTACATATATTATAAATATAGTGTGTTTGAACCTGTATGGTTTTTTTCTCTGTTGTAGGGTGGCGGTTACGTCAAGCGCGCTAATCCGGACCAGCTGTATGACATCTTCATCCGGTTCGCGTCCGTCGAAAAGAATGGCGAACGGTTTATGAATGCAGAGGACTTCGTCCAAAACTACCTCAAACTATACAATGGCGATAATGTCAATCAAGAATCGCTTCGTCTGCTCGCTGGAATTGTTGATACTGATAAGGATAATCTTATATCATATTCAGAATTTCAAGCGTTTGAAGGACTATTGTGCTTTCCAGATGCATTATATAAAATTGCCTTCCAACTGTTTGATACGAACGGCAATGGAATGGTTAGTTTCGGTAAGTAGTACTGATTTTATTATGCAATTTTACGCATCGCCAAGATGAAGGCGAAAAACCGCCAATAAATATACATACATGACATGACAACGACAAGTGATTGCCGTGAAGTAATCATTTTCAAAAATAAATCTACTACATACTCTACGACGCATCATTGACGTTCATTAAAAAAAACACATATTATGTAATCAAAAAATTAGTGAAAATCGTTTTCTGCATTTACTTTACCACCAAATCGTGACAATGATAACGAAAACTTGTTATTTCATTTTTTATGCGTCAGTCACATGACACACATGGCTAACTTGTTGATTTGTTGAAATGTTTAACATTAGGATTAATATTAAATAATCTAAGCAACAGGAACAAATGATTATTTATGATAATTATAAATGATTTAAAGTGAATTAATTAGTGAAAATCGTTTTCTGCATTTAATCGTTCCAATGATAAAAAAAACTTATGCGTCAATCAAATGACGAATTTGTTGATTGAATGCAAACAAATTTGAAATATTTATAAATTACAATTATTTTGCACAAATAAATCTAACAGCAAATGAATATTTATAATAAAGATAAGAATTATAGAGTATTTAAAGTGAATTAATTAGTGAAAATCGTTTTCTGCATTTAATTCGTTGCAATGTTTAAAAAAACTTGTTAATTGAATGCAAACAAATTTGAAATGTTTATTTATTACAATTATTTTGCACAAATAAATGAATGTTTATGATAAAGATAATAATTATAGATTATTTAACGTGAATTAATTAGTGAAAAATTATAAAAATGTCATGTGACTAACTTGTTAACTATAAACTTGAAATTTTTGTAATACATTTAAAGTAAATGTACCTACAATTGGCCAGTTTGAAATAAAATTGTATAGTTAAACTCCTGTCGCAATCTATTAGCTTAACTAAGTTTAATGTATATCAAGGGCCCCAACGTTACATCCCCAGCTGTAATAAAACTTCTAGATTACCAAAGAAATTTAGCTTATTTTCTATAATCTAACCAATAAGAATAAATGATTATTTATTATGATAAAGTGAATACGTATTATTCTACATATTCTGCTAAAACGTGAACAATTTGCATTATTTATCTTTTAATAGCATAGCATAAATCGCGCACAAAAACAACAACAACACAGCGCAGTGTTTTTAAAAATATTTTCCATGTGTATGTATATTTAGTGCATTTTTTTTAATGGCATACCACGAAGATGTATGCAATAATAATGGAATTATGATTTTTGACGTCACTCGTTTTAATAATAAATTGTAGCATTTATAAATACTAGCGTTCAAGTATTTAAAAATATGCTAACTAGCAATTGATACGTGGAAATTGAGTTGAGTAATTCGATAAATATGCAGAATAATACGCAATAAATTGCTATTGTTGTTAAAAAGATGTAGAAATGATCGATTAAAAGGGCCATTGCTTGCAAATGTCAGTGCTCGGTCGAATAGACACGGATTGGTTTCATTTATGAGTAAAGGAAAAACAACAAAAATATTATTCTATCTATTCGCTTATCTTTACTGACATCCATGCCGCGTCTATAAGATCAATGCGTAGATCTCTTTAACAAAAGGCTTAAAGCATATAATGTACAATAAAACTCCACGCAAGTGAACAATAAAATCCATACAATTCGACCATTCCAATACGTATACCTGTTTTTTTCTACGCAATTCACGTATCATCTGCTTATTTTCAACGACAATAAATATTGAATTTATTACTCTGTTTATCTGTTATTAATTGCATTGCAATTATTTGAAAGCTTAAGAATTTTGTTTAATCAATAAATGTATTAATAAGCATAATGTAGGATTCATTCGGCAAATAATTTAAAATAACTTTATTTATTGACTTTGCAATGTTATATTTCTATTGTGTTTATTATTCCTTGAACCGATTTTAATAAAAAACCTAGAGAAAGAGCGATTTATAATCATTCTTTAGTAAATGTTTGAATGTATGTACTGTACACTAATATTTTTTTTGTATTTTGTAGCTGAATTTGTGGAGGTGATAGAACGGACCGTACTGCATGCGCGCATTCCATTCAATATGGAATCGCCGTTTATTCTATTATATTTCGGAAGAAACAAGCAGCGAATGATCACCTACAGCGAGTTCAGCCAATTCATACATGATTTTCATGAGGAGTATGCAATTGAAGGCTTTCGAAAAGCTGATAAGCATGGTACAGGTTTTATTTCTGTGATAGATTTTCAGGACATTATGCTCAACATTAAGAGTCACTTGCTAACCAAAGAGGTGCAAACTCATTTAGTTGAAGTAAGTTTACTACTTGTATTTGAATTCCGCACAACAGATATGTACAATATATATATATAAAGTAATAATACGACCATTCTTGAATTGATTTAGAATCAAGAATCTCAAAAAATATTAATTTGACAATGACAACATATACAACGTTTTGGACAACAACCTATTCTGCATAGCAATAATAATAAAGACAGTTTTCACTTTCAATGCGAGAATGCGTTTGAAAGTGTAATCCAGATTTCTATCTCAACTTTTGTTGGCTGCTTGACGAATATATGCAAACTATTCCGCGCGCTTATTGCTTATTTATTATCTAATTACAACATCCATTCCACGTCGAATTATGAGCTAATTAGGACATATAACTACCTATTTTAGGCGGCGACTAGCGGCGGCCAGCCAGGACGCAAAGTCAGCTTTGCCTATTTCATCGCCTTCAATTCGCTGCTCAACAACATGGAGTTGGCGAAGCGCATCTATCTGAACGTTACGAGCGGCAATCGTTCGCAGGAGGTGAGCAAGGATGAGTTTATGCATTCGGCGCAAATCATGTCCCAGATGACGCCGTTGGAAGTCGACATTCTGTTTCATCTATCTGATGTGCTTCATCAATCTGGGTGAGTTGATAATATTTCACATATATTTCACCTTAACTTGCTATCAAACGTTTAATAATTCCCACATCCACCACCCTTCATCTTAAATGTCTCGCCGCCTAAGATTTGATGCGAATTTTTCATTTGTAATGATTCGTTTTCTTATTGTTGCGTAGACTATTAAGTACTGAAGACGGCTCTGATGGGTTAGTATTGATAATAATATTATGCGCTGCAAAAATACCAACTAATTGTTTTTGTGTGTGTTGTGCTTTGTTTTTTCGTAGGAGCATCGTCTACAACGATTTAAATGCAATCGCTCCCGAACAGTATTTTAAAAACGTTACGAATAGACTAGCTGAAATTAAGGCGGTTTCCGTAAGTTGTCGATCTCAATGTGCGTCAAATAATTTCTAATTACCGACTGAAACAATTTCAGAGTCCTGAGGATCGCGGACTTGGAATACAAATGCTCGAAAGCATATATCGTTTTGTGCTCGGTTCATTAGCTGGATGTAAGTAAATACGCGCGCTTACCTTCGTTTAATTAGAATGAATTACATATTATTTTTGGTGTGCTTTTTGTAGCAATGGGCGCCATGGCTGTATACCCAATCGATCTGGTGAAGACGCGAATGCAGAATCAGCGCAGCTCCATTGAAGGCGAAGTGGTGTACAGGAACAGTTGGGACTGCTTCAAGAAGGTGATTAGATATGAGGGCTTCTTTGGTCTGTATCGCGGCCTAATTCCACAATTAATGGGCGTCGCACCTGAAAAAGCCATCAAATTAACGGTACAATTTGCTTACTTGCAGTATTTGCGATAATATATAACATTCATTGTTTGATTAATCATTTTAGGTAAATGATTTTGTACGTGATAAATTTTACGACAAAAATGGCAACATTCCAATGTACGGTGAAGTTGTGGCAGGTGCATGTGTACGTTTGTAGTTCATCAAAGTAAAAAAAGCGTGTATAAATGATAAATTTACATCGTCTATAAATTTTAGGCTGGTTTATGCCAAGTGGCATTTACAAATCCACTGGAAATAGTTAAAATTCGTCTACAAGTTGCCGGCGAGATTGCAGGCGGAGCAAAAGTGCGTGCATTTCATGTATTAAAAGATTTAGGCATATTGGGGTTGTATAAGGGTGCTCGAGCTTGTATAATGCGCGATATGTCATTTTCAGCTATTTATTTTCCAACATACGCACACGTTAAAGCGCAATTCGCTGATCAAAACGGTTATAATTCACCCTACACGCTACTTTTATCTGGTTGCATCGCTGGCATTCCAGCAGCATCATTGGTCACGCCGGCCGATGTGATAAAAACACGCTTGCAAGTTGTCGCGCGCGAAGGACAAACGCAATACACTGGTATAATGGATGCGGCGAGAAAGATTATTACGGAAGAAGGTGGACGTGCGTTATGGAAGGGAACGTTAGGTAATTTAGCAATCAATATTCAATTCAATTCAATTAACTCTCTCCATACAACTTATGTGTTCAATTTTGATGGATTAAGATGTTATGGAATTTAGCCAAAACGCGCTCTTACAAATTGGCTGGCCTTAGAAATGCAATAAAGAGTAAATTGTGCGTGTTTGTGATTTTTTAAGCGTTACGCAGCGCGAAAATATTCGCCGACACACAAACGCGACTCGCCTCGTTGTTTTATTTGTTTGTTTACGTCTGCGAAAAAATAAGAGTGTATCTATTAATATACTAACTAAATACAAACATACACTTTGTTTAGAAAAATGCTAGCTAGATGAATTTGTTTTTGATCGTTATTATGTATTTTGCCAAAAATTTTCATCATTATCGTCAGGTGTGTGTGTGTGTGTGGAGAGACATGTGTTACCGTTTTGCTTGCAAAACTTGTTGCTTTTCACGTAATATCAACGTGTGCTGCCACGCTTAATTTATGTTGGTAGTTTGCCAATGTACGTAGTATACTCATAGTTTTGTGCTGTTTGAAGCATTATTTTATTATATATGCAATATTATTCGCAAAGTTCTCTTCTTGTGCACGGCCAGATGAATTCTATTATACATTCTAAATATTCAAAAGTCAATTACCATAAATTCGAATTCTGAATCTGAAAAAGGAGAAAAAGTTGTATGGATGATTGATTAATAATGCAGCAATGTTGTTGCATTGAATAATGATTCTATAAATACATTGTTAATTAATTCGCATCATTTTTTTGTTTTGTTGCAGCACGTGTTTGTCGTTCATCGCCACAATTTGGCGTCACGTTATTTACTTATGAACTTTTGCAGCGTTATTTATATATTGATTTTGGCGGAACGTAAGTGTTGTCTCTTTATCAAAATATCATTACTAACCGATTCACAATCTATTAATAATAATAATAATAATACCGAGTGATAAATTTCAGGTTGTTGCTATGTATTAATTATAATTTAATAATTAACACAAGTAAATTTAGATATTACTAATTTGATGATGCGTTGGCTAATTGCGTGTATCCGTGTGTGATTTGCAGGAAGCCGGCCGGATCGGAGCGAAGCGTTCCGGCTGATCTCAAGTCGCGAAATCCCTATCACATTGGCGGCTATTCGGTGGCGCAGCCGATCTTCAGCGGCATCGAAACCAAGTTCGGATTGTCTTTGCCGAAATTTCGCTACGACATTAAATAGGAATAATACCAAGCAAAGCAACCAAGCAAGTAGTCGCCTTGTCCTCGACGGCCACCATAAAAGAAACACAATTTAGGAAGAAAACGTTATTTTTTTAAACAAATATCGAAAAAAAAATGATAAGTGGTGTTTAAGTCATTGTGATAACGCTACTTCTACTACGCCTTAAACACAGTGGTCTATATAAAAAGCGGTATTAACAGTTATTATTGAATGATCGTACAATTAGTGAAAACAAAACCAACCAAATCAGGATGAGATTCATCTTCATCGAGAATTGCGAATAATAAATAAAATGAATGAGATTTATTTTGTCATTACAGTATGTATGCATTTAAAGTAACTAATTATATACACTTGTTATTTGCAATTTTACATTCTCTCATCAAAGTGACCTACAAAACTTGCCTTTTATAATAAATCAAAAAAAACAAACAAACAAATATATGAATAATAACATAATTAAATAGTAACAATATATATATTTCGTATTATTTTTGTTGACTTTTGCCGCTGCAATGATGTTTTCGTTTGTTAAAAATTTTAGGATTGTTAAAGAAGAAAAATACTTAAATTTGATATAAATTATTATTGCATTTCACTATAATTGTTAGATTATTTTAATAAAGTATTTTCGTATGCAAACCGCATCTTTTGTTTACTTATATTCCATTCATCGTTCAGCTAATTAATTAATATTGGCGCAACAAAGCAGACAAAAGCGTTTTTCAGTGAATTGAATTGAAAAAACGGTTTATAATAATAACGTATAGATACACCCACTTGAAAAACTAATGGCCTCATGCCTTCATATATATATTTTATATAATCTATTGTATAAATATATTACAATTTAGCTGGGAATTGTGCTATAACAAATTTGTATTTGTAAAATTTTATAAATGAATTGTTAATTCGCAATTAGGGCGCGACTATTTTTTATTTTAAATTTCATTGCTGAATGAAAATGAAAAAATATGTATAAACGGGTTAATAAATGATAATTCAACCAGTAATGATCACTAACGAAAATTGAAAATTCATGTAAATTATATGCAATATTATAAATTACTTTAGCGTGCGCGCGCGGTATTGTAAAATTTTTGTATTGTAAATTTTCACATCAATAATGTGATTTAAATATTTAACCACGTAGTAGACGATTATCATTGCGATTTATTACCTCATTTTTGATTATATTTTTGACTTATTATTGATTTATATATTATATACCGACACTTATTAAATTTATTACGGATAAAATGTGTTCCGAGAAGCGATTTCCCAATGCACAGCTAAGTAGGTACTTGTATAAGGACTACTCGTCGTATATATGGAGTAAAATCCCCTCTAACGAGTAGATAATTCATTAAATAAAATTTTATTTTTGCTGATTATCGAGTGTTTCGGTTTTTAAGTTTTTAAGGCACTTCAGTCTTTTTACTGTCCCAAATTACTTCGTCTCTTAAGGTTATTACTGCGATTTTCGTGTACAGTTGCGTTTATTTGCATACCTTATGGGAAATCGTGCCTATCACTAATTACTAACTGCAATTTTATTTGTTAAAATATCGACTTTATTCAAAAAATTAAAGTTAAATATTACACGAAGTTCGCTACGCGGAGATTTTTATAAAAAAGGCAAACTAAATAGTCAAGAAATGTGAAAAAAACGATCGACGCAAAAGTCGAGCATATTCTCTATGTCAATTTTTGGGCCAAAAAAGCACCTTTAAAAAATTAAATGTAGTGGACTTTGTGTGATATTTAGCTTTATTTTCTTTTTTTGAATAAGCAATTGGCGATTGGCACATTTTTTCATAAGCAATATCCTTAAACCGAAAATTTTTGATGGATTTTTCTTTGCGTAGAATTTTCTGTGATTTTCTTCCTTGATTTTGGTATTTTCGATTAAAATATTTAAGGATTTTTATCAAAATTAAAGCGAATTTCTTTGATTTTGAAACAATTGTGATGAAAATCGATTTAAAGTTTGATGGATAATGACAAAGAACAAAGAGAAATCGTTAAAATTTCCATCCAAAGAAAAATTCATTCGGAAATTTAAGCTTAAAAGGCTTGGAAACGCTAAAAAATAATTTGAAACACTAAACATTTATTTCTATAAAATTCTAAGAAGTAATTAGTGCACGCGTAAATAAAATAGCTGTTGTTACTACCTGTTTTTCCTAGGAAATTTGATATTGTAAATGAATTAGTTAATTGATGTGTGAACAAACAGCAAATATTAAATATCGCATCGATGCCCAGCAAGGAAGTGCAGCAGCATCGTATTTATTTCACTCGAGTCTAGAGCGATTTTATTATTTCTGTAGTAGCAGGGCAAGGAATTATTATGCAACGACCTTTGAGTAATCAGCGCACAAAAATACATTATTCCAATATATTATGGTATAGTGTGTACGTTGTATTCAAATGAAGGTCATAATTGTGTTGTTGCGCGCCGTGTGCTGGATGTCATGGCTGAGTTAGTAAAATGCATTTCATGCACCATATCGCGAGAAACACCCTTTTTCGGAAGACCTGCATGCAACTTGGCGGATATAAAAACTTTGAAATGATCAACTATTAGTACGTCCACGCCGCTACAATACATATGTAACATATATCAAAGAAAACGACTTCATTTAGTATGCGTTTGATATCGAGTGCGTGAAGAAATGTCGTCGTCGTCGTTGTCATCGTCGTCAACGTTTTCGTTAATGTTGTTTCTGTTAATGATTTTGTTTGCGGGTGGTTCGTGGGCGGACGACGAATTCGATTCATCGAACAAGAACGCGAACAATCTCTTCTTCACCGACGTGTACAGAGCGGCCAGATTACTGTTGGGAAGATGCTGGGAGAGGGCCGTCGTCGTACAACGCAACAACAACGACAACAACAACAATGATAATATTAGTTTCGGCGGCATCATTCAGGAGTGCTTAAAGCGAAGGACATTGATTGCTTTGGAACGTATCGCGCAGCGTCGCGTTATTGCGCTCCCGTACAACATCC
>JARJDW010003127.1:0-11141 GCA_030264715.1 Adinopsis sp. GC000173
GGGACTTTTACGGTAATAACAAAAATTTAAACGCGAAGGAGGATTTCGAATTTCATTTATTAAATGCAAATCAGCTAAGTGTAGTATACCAGCTGATATTTATCGCAGGAACGAGCAAAAAAAACATTTATACGATGTCAACAACAAACAACAACAACGCCAGAATAAAACACACATTAAATATTTAATGCGTTAAGTTACAAGTGATCGCATCATTATGCGGGGCAAAAAATCATTGATACATTATTTATAACCAATAAATTATTATCGATGTTTATTTTATTCAAAGATAGAGGAAGTGGCCCAAATGTTGGGCCAGGGCATAAATAGGTACTTCTGAAAGGTGCATAAAAAGATATTTTTTAAGAATTTTTCGAAACATGACAATAATAAATAGTACAATTTATACAGTATATGCAAATTCATCGCCAGAAAAATAATCGTTTAAGTGATGCGAAAGTGTGGCACAGAGAAAAAAACACTTTAAATATTTAATGCGTAACGCTACGCTGTATTGTAAATAATTAGTTCGGCGATGAATTATTTACAAGCAATAAATAGTTGCCGATATTTAATGTATTTTAGAATATTTACTATGCTACCACAAGTTTTCCAAATAAGAAACTTGCATGGAAATTTAGTAAACGCTCAAGAAGCCGTAGACGCAAAATAAGTATAAAGAATTTGGTAAGTAAGTAAAAAGGTTGGAATCTGTCAATTTTAAAGGCGACACATTATTATTCATTTATTAAATGCAAATTTATCGCTAGAATAATAAACCGTTTAACAATGTCAATAGGTCCGTTCGAGGAAAAACCACTTTAAATATTTAATGCGTAAAGTTATGCTGTATAGTAAATAGTACGACGCACACAAATACATCGTTGAGGAATGAGTTTACAACCAATAGATAATTGCCGATTTTTATTTGATTCCAAGAATATTTACTACTTACGCTAGTTCAAGTTTTCCAACCTAAAAATAAAAAAATGAAAAACAATCGTTTCCGCATCGCATTGAAATAGATCAAACGTGCATATACGCAAAATAAGCATATAAAGTTATTGTTTGAGAATTTGATATAAGATTTTCTAAAAACGTTGATAATTTTAAGGGCGAAACATTGTAATTTACTTAGTGAAAAGAAATTTATCGCAAGAAAAATAAACGGTTAAGCGATGTCAATCGATGGGACAGAGAAGCAACACTTTAAATATTTAATGCCGAAAGTTATATTGTATTATAAATAGTTTGTTGCACACAAGAATAAATTGTTGAGGAATTCTTTGCAACCAATAAATAGTTGCCGATTTTTATTTGATTCCAAGAATATTTACTACGTACGCTAGTACAAGTTTTCCAACCTAAAAATAAAAAATGGAAAATTATCGTTTCTGCATCACATTGAAATAGATCAAACGTACATATACGCAAAATAAGCATATAAAGTTATTGTTTGAGAATTTGATATAAGATTTTCTAAAAACCTTGATAATTTTAAAAGCGAAACATTATAATTTACTCTGTGGAAGGAAATTTATTGCAAGAAAAATAAACGGTTAAGCGATGTCAATCGGCGGTTGGACAGAGAAGCAACACTTTAAATATTTAATGCCGAATAGTTTGTTGCACACAAAAATAAATCGTTGATGAATTATTTACAACCAATAAATAGTTGCCGATTTTTGTTTTGTTCCAAACTATTTACTGCCTCAGCACAAGTTTTCTAACTAAAAAACAAAACAAAAATATATGAAAAACTATCGTTTCGGCATCGCATGGAAAATCTGTAAAAGCTCAAAAGCGCGCATACGCAAGGCCCGGAGCCCATCCGGTGCCGCTCCGGGAACAGTCACCGACACACTCTAGTCTACCTGTTGGCATCGGCGTGATAACAAAAACGGTATTCTGTGTTTTTAACTCAGTAAAAAGTATCGTACACATTTCGCACACAACAACTTTACCTACCAACACTACTACTCGATCGTGTGCATTATTTTTCACTAGAACAGAAATTGCGACTTTTACACGTCGCATTTGATTTAAAAACATCACAGTAAGTTGTTTGTTTTTATTTATTTACTATATGTGTGTAAACTTTTCACTTTTTTACTCCCACTGCGACTCAATGTATTAAAATTCATCACGCATCAAAAAATAAAACGCGTTTGCGATTTATCATGACAAAAAAATCTTTTAGCGTACGCTTGATGATTAATTCGCAATATGGAACAACAATCAATTTTTGCTTTTTGTCCGGCTTAATTAATTTATTGTGTGTAATTTGATTCATCCAATTATCATATTTTATATTATCTCCCTCCATCTCGTATAATGATTATTAATTTGCGAAATTAACTTTCTGTTGTTTTATTGTTGCACTGCGAAAATATATTCATAATGTAAGTTATTAATTTGAATGGATGCAATTTGGCAAATGATGGTAATTAACGTTGCTGCTGGTGCTGGTTATGAATTTAATTGCACAATCTATTCAAACAATACTATAGCCAAGAATTGATTTAATAGAATAAATAGTGTGTGTCTGTTATCTTTTTTTCTTTGGTTCATGATGATGATGATGATGATGAATAATGAAACTGTCAAGAACATCGTTCCTCGAATGTTGCTTCGAACAAACAATAGTCATTATTTTTATACGATTGCTTGCTGTGCAATACATTTATCTCTGATCGAAAACTAACCAAATTTATTCCATTTTTTAAATTATTTTTATTCGAATCACATTAAATAAATAAATTGAGACTCGAATGAAAAAATTAAATACATTTTGTATTTGTCAATAAAATGAAAATATGAAATAATAATTGGGATTGGAAAGTAACCAAATACATTCCTTATTTAGTTATGCAGAATGTATTATTAACGATAGTAAATGAATAGCATCTTGTGCTTAAATTAATAAAATTTAATCTTAAATTAGCGGAACTATTAAACTGTTTTCTTTAATTCACGATTTTAATTTTAATCATTTTTATATATAGTGGGCTGGGAGTTAAGGTCGGTCTCTGCAATACATATTTACCTCTGATCGAAAACTAATCAAATTTATTTTATTTTTTAAATTATTTTTATTCAAAATACATTAAATTTAAATTGAAGTTCAAATGGAAAAATAAATATATTTTGTATTTGTCAATAAAATGAAGATATGTAAAAATTATGGTGATTAGAAACTAACCAAATTCATTATTTGTTTTATTTAATAAAATTACTTTATTAGCAGTTCCAAATGCCTACAATCTTGTGCTCAAATTAATAAAATTTAATTCAAAATTAGTGAAATCATTAAACTTGTTTAACTCTTGATGAGTTTAGCATGTGAAGCGTCAAATCTAGTAATTTTTAATCATTTTTATATAGACAGTGCTGTGAAAGTTAAGGTCTATGCAATATATATTTACCTCTAATCGAAAACTGATCAAATTTACTCTATTTTTTAAATTATTTTTATTCCAAGTACTTAAACTTTAAATTGAAAGTGGCAAAAAATGCATTTTGTATTTGACAATCAAATGAAAATATGAAACTGTGATTGGAAAGTAACCAAATTCATTTTTTAATTTATCTAACAGGACTGTTCCATTAGCAATTGCAAATGTGTAGAATCTTGAGCTCCAATTAATAAAATTTAGTTCATAATAAGTGAAATTATTTAACTGTTTTATTTATCTCACTATTTTGACATGCAATGTGTAAATCTAGTAATTTTTAATCATTTATATATACCGTGCTATGTGGTTAAGGTTATGCAATAAATTTTTACCACTGATCGAAAACCAACCAAATTTAATCCATTTTTTAAACTATTTTTATCCAAAATAGATTAAATTTAAATTGAAACTTGCATAAAATGTAAATACATTTTGAGAATATAAAATTATGATTGAAAACTAACCAAATTCATTCTTTACAGGGTGTTCTATTAACAATATAAAATAAGTAAAACTATATAAGTCCCAAATAATTAACATTTAATCCAAAATAAGCGGATTCATTTTTATATAAACAGTGCTGTGATGCTTGAGGTCTATTTGTAATACGTATTTTAATGAAAATATCACATCTTAATTCATGGCGCTTGCTTCAAATTAATTCCAGTTCGTAGTAATTTAATCCTAAAACTTACTATGAGCACCGAATTTAAATAAGTCACCAACAAGTGAATTAGAAAATATAAACGGATATGGAGCAATTTTGCATTTTAAATTCACTGCCAACTATGAAATTGTTTACCAATCCAAATATATTTTTATTTAAACGAAAATATTCAATATTATTTAATCTACTCTTATTTGAAAATTAATTGAAATTCACATAAATTAAATCCTCAAACTTATTTTGAACGCCGAATTTAAATAAGTCATCGAAATGAATTGGAAAGTCGATGGATGTGGAGCATTTCAGCGTTATAAGTTGACTACGAATGGCGAAAGTAATCAACGTTCGTTTGAACAGCTTAACGTCACTTCGATTACCTGCGATATTCGATTAAAAAAAGAAAGAAAACGTATGACTTTGCATCATTATTTTTAGTGCGTCTGACGTTGTTTCATAAAAACAAACATTAATCAAACATCCCGCTATTTCGTTACATTAAAGACGCTGAATTTGCTGAATTTTTACTTGCAACACCGGCAGTAGTAAAAAAGCGTTAATGATAATCGGAAATTGTATTAGTTTAGATCGAATACGATTATTTTTACACTAAATAATAAGAATAATAAAATTTTCTTGCCACAAAAGCTATAAATACAATACGAATTAATTTTTATGCACTCTGCAGTGAGTATATATTACACTAAATTTATAAATAAAATCTTGTATATATTTTATAGATCTCAGATTTCCGACGATTTGTTACCTTGGCGATATTCACTTTACTTTTGTTTGCTTGTTGCTATATGCGGTGTTTACAATTTTTAATTCGATTAAATATCTTTTGTAAACTCAACTAAACTAAAAGTTATGCATATTTAATATTTAATCATATTTAAACCATAAATTTTATATAATATAGGTCATAAATTAAAATTATAGCTATAAATATATCGCAACTATATATTTCTCGTAAAAATATATTAAACTTTAAGTAAGTTTTGAAACTCTATACATTTTTAAGAAAAGTAATAAAGCTACATAAATATTTCAATTTTATATTTTTATATGATAAGTTTGGGTAATAAAGAAATGATTTTTTAATTAAAACAATTTTTTGCTACAAAAAGGCGACAGATTAATTAATTAGAAGTTGAGTATAAAAACGATCAAATTTACTGCTTTTGACCAGTTCTATTTTTAAATATTATATATATAATAAAACAGCGTGTATAATTAGGCTTTTTTTGGCTCTCTCGCGATATAAGATTGAAAGCATCTGTGAAATAATATTTTTTAATTAAAACAGTTTTTTGTCACGCCAAGTATAATGTAGCAATCAGTTGCAACTAACTATTTCAAAACGATCATTTTTTTTTAATCCGGTATATATTTGATTTTCCTTCGTAAAATACTTATCATTACGTCAATCATAATGAATTAGTTAATTATGAATTGAATAATGCAGGAAATGCATAGTTATCAATGTTAAATGGATGAACTTTACCGCTAAGTACATAAATAAAGCGATAAATACCTANCCGGTATATATTTGATTTTCTTTCGTAAAATACTTATTATTACGTCAATCATAATGAATTAGTTAATTATGAATTGAATAATGCAGGAAATGCATAGTTATCAATGTTAAATGGATGAAATTTACCGCTAAGTACATAAATAAAGCGATAAATACCTGCGACATCTTTCAATATTTAACCTATTATTTTTAATTAAACCAATTTTTATTCACAAATAAATCCTATGTATATTTAATCAAACAAAACTATTAATATATTTAAGTTTGAAACTTTTGTTTACAAGTTCATGTTAGCAACTTGTTTACCATCATTAATGACCTTTATGACTAATGATTAAAAAATACAATTAATTTTCAAAGTAACTTTTTTTTTTAAATTAAAGTCAATGCAGCAATGATTTAATGTACTTCATGTTATGATAAAATAAAAATTGGTGTTTGGCCGAGTTATTTACTTAAAATGTTAAAAAAAATGGAAAATGAGTTCATGCTTTTTGTAATGCAGATAATCTTCATAGTTTCTAACTTTTTTCTTCATTAATATTTAAAAAAAATTATTTCACGAAACGATTAAGTATAAAGTCCGGTATTAGTAATCGATTGGCTGGACCATTTTTCATCAAATAATTTTCAAAATCTATCATAAATCGGTTGCTGGCAAACGACTTGCTAACTTTACACCAGTTGTAAATAAATCATGTTTTTTTGTCGCGTAGCACATCAATATAAATATAATATAATTACTTCTACTTTTGATTATTTATGATTCAATGAAAATCTAATAATTTCTGAATTAAAACATCTATTATCAAGTGCGCCACTATAAAATTATTAATTATAAATGTGGCAAACACCGACATAATAAAAAGCAATTATTAATATCTCTATAGCCGTATATAAAATGCGGAAGAAGATTAATTATATTACGGATGTAGTTTGAGTTGGCGCGCTGCTATTTATAAACTCATTCAACGTTCTATTTACGACGTTCAATACTAGATATGTATGGTACTAGAAAATTTAGTAGACATCAAAACGCATAAAATACATGCGCTGGTGTATGTATTTCCAACCGTGTCTAATTAGCGTCAAATTTATAACGCAACAACTATAACAACAACAATAAACAAACAGTCGGCGAGGCGAATGTGTTTAATTTATGCACCGAAATCGTGTCTATAAATACACTTTCAGCAAATTTCTGGCGACGTTGTGAGTGCGTAAAAGTTTGCCGATAATTAATTATCGCTGTTAATAACGTATAAGTTACTTTAAAACTCCCATAACCTAACGCGTAGCGTTGACCAACTTGCATAATTTAATTTATATAAAAGTAAAGTGCATGCAGGTTTTACTTTACGACCTGTCGCGTAACGACCTCTTACTACATACGATTAATGGATGTGTATGAAATTTTAAAATATCAAGTATAGGAATAGATTATTAGATAATAAAATAAAATAATGTTTGTTATTTTTAGGAAAATTAATAGAAATTTATTGAAAAAAGATAAAAATTTGATAAAATATTAAGTATCACTATGTTTTGTTTGTTTAAAAGAATTATTTTAGTTTTTGTAAAAAATTGTAAGATTTTTAGCAACTTTAAGAGAAAATTGGAAGAAAATCTCTACAAAACAGTTGAAAATTGTTGAGTTTTATATGTTTTATTTGTCCTAAGTATTTTTAGTGCAAGTTTTAGTTGAATATTCTGATTACTGTCTTTTAATCACTTTTGGAGCAAAATTGGAAAAAATATTCTACTAAAAATATTAAAAATTGAAAAAAATTGTCATTTGTTATATTTCTTATTTATTTTTCCTGTTTTCTTCACATTTTTATTATAAATTTTTTTTATAAAGACATTAGGCATAAGGGTGAGTCAACTGTAAGCAAAAAATTAACAAAGTAAGTAATATTTAAGCGCATAGGTGCATTCGCCGGGAGGGTATGCCAGCATCGTGTAAACATATTGGTCATAAAGTCACTCTGCCACCCGCGTAGAATTCCCATTTTGTTATTTTTCATATCATTATGAATTTATTACGTACGCATAATAATGTAAATAAATCGTACGCGAAATTTAATTACGTACAGTTTACTAGCCGGAGGATAAATGGAAATATATATTATATAAGCGATCTCTGTA
This sequence comes from Adinopsis sp. GC000173, assembly GCA_030264715.1. NCBI lineage: Eukaryota > Metazoa > Arthropoda > Insecta > Coleoptera > Staphylinidae > Adinopsis > Adinopsis sp. GC000173. The sequence continues at coordinate 7,808 of JARJDW010003127.1, forward strand.
AGATAATTCAACTTCATAATAATGTAAATGTTGTTGCGAGAAGCATAGAACTGTAGCTGAAATGAAATTATTACATTCGTATTAATATAAAATATTTATTCGCAAAAAAACATCTGATAATTAAAATTTGCAGAAAGCAATATAAGTAAATTTAAAAATGCGCACGTCTTAAAGGAATTACATAATACATAAATTACATAAATATAGCGATTTCAAATGAGTTCGAAGGCAGAAGATTTTTAATGTGCAGTTATGAAAGCAGAATACAAGCCTAGAAAATTCTCTGAATTTCAGCAAATTGCGCTTTGTTTAATATTTTTTACTGCTTTTAATATTTACTGAATTAGATTAACATTTATAAGAAAGCAGGGTCTTCTTTGAAAGATTGAATATTATGTTTATTGTCGTTTGCACAAAGAAAGTTATAAATGTCGATTACTATCTATTTGTCAAATAATAAACCAAGCCATAATCTATTTACGGTGAATTCGATTTAATAATAAATTATAATTATAATTATAATTTAATAATTATTCTCTTATAAGAAAATTCTACTAAAAAGATTTTGACTATTTTTCAGTTAAGTAGAAAAAAACACCCATATGATTTTATTGGCTGCATTTACTGTGACATATTTTTATTGTATTTAAGATTTACTAACGTAAATTAGATTAAAAATTCGTAAGAAAACAGCATTTTATTCGACCAATTTTGTATTATTTTTATTGTATTTTGCACAGAAACAGTTTACAATGCCGATCACTCTTTATTTGTCAAGTAATAAACTCAAACATAACTGATTTATAGTGAATAGTTTGTATATAAAAATAATTTAAATTTTTCTGGTAGGTTATTTTAACATTTAAAACTGACATTTTAATTAAACACATTTAATAAATTTAAAAAAAAAACTACATGGTCTTGTCAAGATAAATTCGAAATGTGCGTTTATCAACAAGAAAAAAAAACGAAAATTCGGGTCAAAAGCGATTTATAAACATTTTGCCGTGCGCATATTAAAAGATGAATAAATTGCGTGCGTTATTTATTTTTTCACTTGACGCCTCTCTCATTTTTTCCTTTCCCGTTTTTAATCAATTCTATCACTTTAAAGTGTAAATATTAATTTTTAACGGCGCACGCTTTGTTTCTGTTTTTTTCTCTCTGGTTGCTGTGTGTTTATTATGAAAAATGTTGATGATGATTTACAAAAGCGACGAATTCATTTCAACGCGCTCGTCACTTTTAATTGCTTTTTTGTTAAATCATTTTCCATTTATAAATACATATAGGTGCAAACAATTTTTTATTTGCAATCTTTAATTTTTCGTATTGCACGTCTTTAACAATTTTTGTTCTTGCTCGTGTACCTTATTTAAGCAAATAAATATTTGATTTTGCTCGCGCTAATTTCAATCGTGCGTCGTCGGCGTCGCGTTATCTAAAATTAGAGAAAAATATTGCATCGATCAAATGAAACAGAATGTGTTTACACAGATAATAAAATTGATAAGCTGAAATTGCTTTGAAATAATTAAAACCAGCGTCGGATGAATAAAAAAAAAGAATTTTGGTTTGTTTTGCAAAATCAATATTTAATTATAAAACCTGATGGAGTAGAAAGCTGTAAATTCATTTAGTATCGCATTGTGTACATCTTATACACTTTTTTTGCCTTTGTTTTTGTTGTTCTTGTTGTAAAAGTGGAAAAGTTAATAATTATCAAATGAAGAGCGGCTTGTGCTTGTGCATTATATTGTTTCGCCAAACATTTTTTTGTTCGTTTTTACTTGAAAACTATTTTTCATTTCGCAATTAATTGCATCAAGTATTTTAATCATGTTGTTGTACCGAACTCATAAACTTTTAATTAAAAGTAAATTTACTAGATGATGATGGAGCAGCACATCCTAAAATAACGTGAATTTATTTACTTAAACATACGGCGTGTTGTGTTGTAACATCAATAAACAACTATATTTAAATTACATCTTATCCCAAATAGGGTGTGATTATCGCAGATTGAATTTCTCTATCAAATTGATTCGATTACGAAATAGCACATTAACAAATAAATTTTAATTGATTTATTATTTATTTATTTATTGTTAAAGATTTTGTTCTGTCTTATACTGATTAATTTTTGGAGTTTTATGCGCAAATTATATAAAAATGTAAACGTTTACAACATGAGATGCAAATTCACAGTTTTGTAGAGTAACTTGCACATATAAATAAATGATTTTTGCAGCGTATTTACTTAAAATCTTCGTGCCAATCCTAGAATGTGGTTAATTCACAAATTTTGGGAAGTAAAGCCGTGTGTATTTTAAATAAAACGTTATGTCTAGTATATCGCAAAGTTTTATTAAAATAACACAAGTTTTCATCATCCAAGATTGGATTTTGACATATTTAGTGAGTTTTTGACAAACTATTGATAAAAGAGTGACCGTTTAGGCAGAAAAATACTTTTTGCCTAGTAGGTTGAACATTTTTGTTATTTAGGTTACACATATTTATATTTAATACCCATGTCTGCAAAGATTTGCTGTACATATAGTTTACTTTCTACTATGTGAGTAGATGTATAATCTTTTGAAGCTGTTTGATTTTGTATTGGCAGATTATGTTTCACTACACAATCACAAATCATAAATTAGCAATATAATTAACAAGTTTAAGTTAGGTGGCTGAAAATACATTTAATCATCTTCTTGAGTGGCAAAATTGTCTTTTAATTTCTTATCTTTTCATAAATATTTTATTGTCGTATTTTCAGCGCCAATTGATTTATTAAAAAACGCACAAGACCTTTTGATATTGATCCTTTCATAAAGGTTCATCAAATACTAATAATACCTATACGCCTACGAGGTATCTTTCAACTTGCTTTTGAGTAAAACAAACATTCTACTAGGACACTCATGTGTAATTTTTTATATATCTTATTCGATATTAATCACATTGCTGTTTATTAAAATTGGAAATTTTTTGGTAAGCAATAAAATGTATAGTAGTTAATTACATAACAAGTTGCAAAAAGCCTAATACGCAAGTTAAACGACCAATACTAGACATTTCATAATACGATATATAAGTGATGATATCCAATTGAATATAAAGTATAAATATTTCCATACAATTTTTATCTTTGCTTAATATCAATTTTTTAAGTAGAGATGAGATTCAATATTTGATTTAGTTACTAATTGTAAGATTAGAAATAGAGTAGCTAATACCGTGTAGCAATTGTAACAATTTCCTTTTTATAAAAATGATCTCTTTAACTATCTAGTTATGAATAAACAACCAAACATGCTCAAGAGAAAAC
>JARJDW010003133.1:0-38267 GCA_030264715.1 Adinopsis sp. GC000173
AAAAAGTGGTTTGGTCGATTTCGAAATGATGATTTTAATTAAAACGATTAAATTCGCTCTGAGTTCAGTTTGTTCCGTTCTATCAGAATGTGCGGAACCCATATATCGAGTTTCGAAGTATAGCCAGATTTTTGTAAATGGCGAAATACTGTCGATTTGTCAACATTTAAGTTCTCAGCAATTTCTTAAGTCAAAATTCTTGAATTACTATTCACCAAATCACAGAAACAGTCATTATTAATGCCGAAAGGTCGCGCAGAACGAGGTTGATCGTTTAAACTGAAATGAGCATTTCCAAATCGACCAAAATACTTTTTAACTGTTCTTAGAGATCCGAATAAACGTCTTTATAATTTTTTGTAACAGTACCAATATGTACTCACTCCTTTTTTAAATTCGGATAATATGACATGTCGCATATGCAACTTATTTTCCATTTTGAATACTAACCCTGCACACAACTTCATTTAATTTAACTTTTTTTAAGCTTATGTTGACTCACTGGCCTGTAGTTCACTCTCAGTAAATAATATGATCATAAAATTTATAATAGCACAGTCAAAAAAGAATGTTTCTGACAACGCGCAAATCGGGCACGAACTTATGGAATCACCCAATATATAATAAATTCTGAATATGAACTCTTACTTCACCTTGAGGTTATAATAAATGTATAAATTTGCCGTAAAATATGTGTGTATAGTAGTAGTAGTAACCTTATCATGATTCGAGCTCATTAAAAATTTTATTCCGCGATAACTTAACCGACAACAATATCGTTTCCCGCAACGTAATTTACAAACTTTAAATACGCAGTGGTAGGGGTGGTGGAGGAAGGCAATTTTCATATAGTTTCTGCCATATGCTGCGGTTGTTGTATGCCAAATGTTATTAAAAACTTTTAATAACGTTAAAAATTTTCTAATACGTGTATATGTTGTCATAGATTATATAAAGCATGTACATGAGTGGTCTGAAAAGTTTCCAGCTCAATCAACATCTTTCACCTATTCACGCTCTTCTTTTCCTTCATATTTAGAATTTCTCATTCTTTGTTATGTTTTTGACGTTTCTTTGTATTTTTCTCAATTTATGTTGCGTTTTTGTAACTGTTTGTCCCTTTTTCATGTTTTTTCCTTCTTTTTGCCATTTTTCCTGTGAATTTTTTACTGTTTTTTGCTTTTTCAATCAACATCTTTCTCTCATTTTTTGCATTCTATTCAGTATTTTTTGTCTTTCGCATTTTTAGCTCCTCCCATCCTGCATATTTAGCATTTTCACTCTTTCTTATGTGCTTATATAACGTGGGCGAAAATGCATTATTATTTAGCCCCAGGATGATATAACATGAGTAGCATCAACAGTTTTGAGTCCAATAAACATCTTTCTCTCACTATTTTCATTTTTTTCAATATTTCTTTATGTTTTTCACATTTTCAGCTCCTCCCATCCTTCGTATTTAACATTTTTCACTCTTTCTTATGTTGTAATACGTGTATGAGGTTTGTTCAATTTCTATCGCGACATTTGTGTTTTTTTAAATTATTTATTTAATCTTCAATATCTATTTTATTTCCTTCAAAGTAGTCCCCATCAGATATTATGCACTTCTGCCAACATTCTTTCCACTCCTCGAATCACTTCGAAGAATCATTTTTTGTAATCTTATTCAACTACTCCTTCGATCCCGTTTTTCTCTCCTCAATTCTGGTGTAGCGTCATCCTTTCATGGGCATATTCAGTTTTGGACTTGAAATCATTGCTGAAAATCAAATAGCACAATCGAAATGTTGAGGTCTTCAGCAACGTCTCTTACGGTGATTTGACGATCAGCAAATACTAGTTTCTTCAGCAATGTTTTCATCCGTTGTTGACGTGCTCCGGCGTCCGACACGCTCTTTGTCGTTCACATCTTCTCGGCCCTCTGAGAACCTTTTGTACCACCGATAAACTTCGGTCTAATGTAGCTTCACCATATGCCAAAGTCAACATTCGGAATGCGTCCGCGCACTTAATTTCGTTTTTCACACAAAATTTGATGCAAAAAATTGAAGCCAATTCAAAACACGTATGAACAAAACCGCTACTAAAAATTAACTGATCATTCAAAATGAAATTATCAGCTTAACTAAGATACACGAGTACCCACATAACACCATAAAAAATCGAAAATCTCATACGTAACCCGTGGAAATTCAAATGTAGCGATAGAACTTGAACAAACCTCGTATATCATTGAAAATAGTTTCAACCGGTTCAATTCTCCACTTAGAAATATGCAAGCGCGTATGCAACTAATCCGAAAACTTTGGAAATCAGAGGTTGGCATTCGTTACCTTATCTGCTAAGCATTTTTACTTTACCCTTTTTGGCAACCGTTAAACACACAGACATATGTAAAAAAGGTAAACAAGGACGAAGGCATGTAAACTAATGTTATTAAAAATGTTTAATAACGTATAATTGTTTTTTTATATTTTAATATGATTTTCTTTTGTAAAGTTTTTAGAAAATATGGAAAGGAAAAAGAATCATTCTTACAAACGCACAACGAGGGCAAAATGTAAAAGAAATTGGTGGATGAGAAAGAAATTGGGACTTCGAGAACCTATCGCAGACGAACTGTAAGTATTACATTTTTATTATTATATCATTTAAACATTAAACATTAAACATTACCTCTGTTAAGACTGTTCCCTCCAATTTCGAGCGCAAAAGCCAGAAATTTCTCTCAGCGTACCTGATTCCAAAACGTGTTAATATAATGAAAAACAACTCCAAGTTTCTGCACCGAAAACGTTCTGTTTTTAATCATAATATCTCAATTGACGGAGGCAGGCTCTTTGCTCTCACAGTGCAATGTTTATAACATAACCATGACATTCCAAGGCACACTGATCACATACATTCTGTAATCTTTGATTGGCCGGACACCTTTGCTATTGTTATATGCAGTAGGCTGTGTGTGCGTACGACTGTATACGTCTACTATTACACTAGGCAAGCCAATTTTTCAATGATTTATTTATTTTTTCGATTTTCTTATCGGGGCAGAAATTTCCCTCAACGTCCCTGATTAGAAGGCGCGTCAATAATGAAAGACAGCTCAAAGTTTCTTGACCGAAAACGTTTTGGTTTTTATCATAAAATCTCAAATGATGGATGAGAGCCGTCACAGTACACTGTTTATAACGTAACCATGCCATCTTAAGGCACACTGATAACACATTGGTAATCCTTGATTGGCCGGACATTCTTGCTATGCAGTACGCTGTGTGTGCGTATGATTGTCTACTATTATACTAGGAAAGCCAATGATTCAATGATTTGTATGTTTTTTTCGTCTTTCTTATCGGGGGTTGAAATTTCACTCAGAATCAGCGTACCTAATGCCAAAACGCGTCAATATAATGAAAGACAATTCCAAGTTTCTGGACCGAAAACGTTCTGTTTTTAATCATAAAATCTCATTTGACGGGGGCGAGGCGAACCCTCACAGTGCAATATTTATAACGTAACCATGACATCCCAAGGCACACCGATAACACATGGTAATTTTTGATTAGCCGGACATCTTTGCCACAGTAGGCTGTGGGTGCGTACGATTCTTTACTATTTACACAGTACACTACGATAATTGATGGTGTTTTTTTCGTTGTTTTTGTCGGGGCCAGAGATTTCTCTCAACGTCCCTGATTCCAAGACGCGTCAATAATGAAAGAAAAACAACTCCTAGTTTCTTGACCGAATGTTTGGATAAAAACGTTTTGTTTATAACCAAAAAATCTCAATTGATGGAGACGAGCCCTCGCAGTGCAGTGATCCGTTGTTTTTTCGAAGGTGAAGCACCGCATAACGTCTATATGACTAAACAATAAGCATAATTGTATAAGCCGCAAAAACATTTACATGTGTGGGTGGAACAATTTTGAGGCTACCGAACTTACAAGTTTAAGCGCTCCAAATCTGCGCATCCGAAACCAACGGATTATACAGATATAATCTAAGAATGTGCAAAATGCTGTTGCTGCAACTTGCCAAATGGAGCGTGCGTGGTACAATGCACGGGATCAAAACACTCCAACTTGCAGAGTGCCACCAACATTTCGGATTAGAAAGCAGAAAACAACGCAAAAAAGATCTCATATTTGTTTAACGATAATTTTCCTATGTATACCTTTGAATAAAATACACTGCATGATTTGGAATGGAGGGAGATATAAAATTTAGAAGAACTGAGTTGGGGCACAGCACAAAATAGATGGGTAAACACTGATCTAGTCACTTTATGCGGTAAATTAAAATTTTGCACTTTCTTCGTGAGTACAACTCTCAGAATGAACTAAGAAAGCCATCTAGTTGATGATATTTATGCATATTAGTATTTTGAACCCTTCGTACAAAATAAATAAATCATACCACACATTTTATATGTTATTCAACTAATAAAGTTGGTTCGTCTTGATAAAACAATACGCTGCGATTGTAAACGAAATGTTGTGCTCCCCCTTAAGCAATATTCGCTGTAAATTAAAATTTCACACTTTCTTCGTGAATAAAATAGTAAGAATGAACTAAAAAACTATCTAGTTGATGATATTTGTGCAAATTTGCATTTTCAACCCTTCCTGTCAAAAAAAGCGTTCAGTTCCAATCATATCACACATTTTATACGCAATTCAACTGATTTGTCATCATAAAATAAGATGTTGCGATTATAAACGGAATGTTTTACTCCCCCTCAAGCAATATTCGCTGTAAATTAAAATTTTACACTTTCTTCGTGAATAAAACAATAATGAATTAAAACATTATCTAGGTGATAATATTTTTGCAAATTGGTGTTTTGAAACCCTTGAAACATTTAGTTCCAATCATATCACACATTTTATATGTCATTCAACTGATTCGTCATCATAAAATAAGATGCTGCGATTATAAACGGAATGTTTTACTCCCCCTCAAGCAATTTCGTCTGTAAACTGTTATTTCTCTCTTTGATCATTAAATGATGCACGTTTTCATAGTAAAAATGAATGATGTCGCCTTAAAAAGTAAAATGATGGCCGGGCCCATTATGCAACCGTAAAGCCCGAAGGAAATTCATCAATTGCTAGTTTAAAAATAATGTCAAACATGAAACACATCCGCCATTATGTGTAATTACTAACTATTTACATGATGTAAATAGTGAGCATGTCTAAAATAGTATTTAAGCTAAATTTGAAATGAATGTTACGTAGGTTGTAAAGATCAATAAACAACCACAGTATTTTTTCATTAATAATGCGTCAACTAAATATAGACTGCTTTTATTAAAATTTATCTTTATTTACTATATTAATTCAATATTTGATAATTTTATATAAATAGATAAATAATTTTTATTTTATTTTAGAAAACATATTCTATAAACTATTGATACTAAATCACATGCAATAATGCCATTTACAATCATTTGCAATCGTATTGATTAATAACCGAAAGCTTTATGTATTGCTTTAGCTTCAGCTCCGCTTAAAGGCTTTAATCCAATACCTACAATCTGTTCTTCATGTTCTAAGTCACGTAACTTGGACGCTTTGTCTTTGATTTCTTCATACAGCTCATCGACACCTTCACTGGCTTTTGCAATATCTACCAAAAAGGAATTCATTATTAATTATAATGTAACAAAAAAATTAAAGTAATGGTTGCTCCTCAAATAATCATTGCAACATTTTTTTAATTTTATGTGCGTTTCTTTGATTAAAGATAAACCAATATTGGCAAATTTCATACAACTTTATAAATCGACGCTCCGAAATGTTTTCTCTCCAACAAAGTTTAAAGATGCTTTTCAAACAGGTTTTATAAAGTAATCGTTTAGCCATGAAAGAGTTTGAAAGTTTTATAGCGCGAAATAAGGACTGTAAGATATCCTCCCAAAGCTGCATAATTTTTTCGCCTGATTGATCTTTTGTATAATTGTGATAAAACATCATTCAGAGCGTTTTTCCACAATAACATCGCTGACTTTCTCAAAATAAATATCAAAATTCATAATTTGGCCGTTAACATCGGTGTCTTTAATTGAAATTATATTATATTTCGGTAATAAGCAAATCAAGTTTGCCACTGACAACATTTTTACTTTAAACATGTGCACCTTTTCTACTACAAATTCTTCATATTCAAAAGATAATTTCTAGCACAAACCTCCCTCGAGATAATTTTTGTTTCTATGTAAAAATATTAACAAAATGAGCAAGAAAACTGGATAAATAGAAAAGACGCGCTAAAATTATAATGTTCTGGACAAAGCCAAATATTGAAAAGAACGCAATATCTTTTTGACACTCCAATATAATTGCACATGCAGGTACCATCTTTTAAAATATCCAATGCCAGCTTCTTAGGAAACTCCAAATAGGTACCACCTATTTGGAGGAATGTTTTATGTGTATCTGATTTTTCTAAAGCGCGTCTAGCTTCGTTGAATTTGTTAAGTGCATTTGATAGCTCCAATTTCTCTTGCTTTTTCGCCAAGATATCTTGTGCAATTGTTTCCACTTCCGTTAGATATGTGACTGATTTTTGCATTAAAGGATCGGCGTTCATTACTAAACAATTCATAAAAATATTACATATGTAAAACTATAGCAAAGTTTTAAGCATGTACTTACTGCGTTGTTTTGAGATTAGGTTAGAAATCTGGAATTTTAAATTCTAATACAATTGACTTGTTGTCCGTATTATTTCGAGAAAATCAATCTACTTCTAGTTAAGAATACTCATTTTCATAAGATTATACCAAAAATCTGGTACGTAAATTGTATTTATGTAAAGTTTGTTGGTTAATTCAAGTAAATCGGTTTTTACGACTTTATACCTTAAAATCAATTATTAAAGTAATTGCAATAAAATAATGGACTGTATACAATTACCTTATATTAGCTAATTTTTAACTTTTTATTCAAATACATTCGGCACTTTCCTAACAGCTGATTCAATAACACCGCCATCTTGTTTGCGTTGCGTGTTGCCAACTTTCTAAAGATTTTTATGACTGTAGCAACTGTAGTATCAAGTAACAGATTTATTTATCTTTGTTAATAATTTCGTAAATAAACAACACTTTCTTTCTATGAATTGTTTTTTTAATCAAATTAAGAAATTATAACAAATTAACATGTAGATAAAACACTGCATGTTTTATTTTCTTTTGTAACTACTTGTAAACACTTTATAAAACCTTTGGGTACCTTATTTTAAGTTCGAATTAGGTTGTTGTTTATATTATAAACATTTTTAGTTGATTAAATAATAATCTTATTAATAGAAATAGAAACTAAATATAATTATCTCATGTTACTGTAAAATTTAAGTTTGCAAATATAAAACCTAAAAAATCTATTTTGTCAGTATCGTACCAAAAAAAAAGTCTAAACGTAATTTCCAAATAAAGTAAATGAATCCAAAACGAACTATAAAAATAAAAGTATATCGATAATAAATAGAAAAATAATTTTTATTTAAATTCTTACCAAACATTTTGATAATCATCACAATTCTTTACTGCGTCTTGATGGCGTCAACGCACTATAGCTGGCTTCATTTTTATACACACAGAGATCCATAAATGTCATCGCCAAGAGTAAAGCCTGTCCCAGCAAGTCCTTATTCACACCCTTTTGCTGATCGTAGTAGTGTCGCAGTTCTTGCGATACTTTGACAGGCGAGCAGGGAAACTCTTCAGTGTTATTGATAATTTTCGTTATTTTCTCGGTGGATGTTATTCGTTCATTGCCTAGCAGAGTCTTGAATAGCCTGAAAATGATATTTTTAACTTGAAAATCAAAAAACAAAAATTACATTCAAGTAAATTATGTATATGGAATCTAAACTAACCGCCATTCCTTGCAAGTGCTGTTAGATCGGGGATAAGTCAAAAGAAAAGCGTAACCATAAGCGACAAAGAGGAAAACCACCGAAATGCAAATTATGGAGGTCATCGTGGAAGTCCGGATAGTTGAGATAGGGCAAAGCGGTATAGTTAGGGTGCTTCGATTGTCCAAGCTATCGATTATGAAAGCCTGTCAATGCGAGGTTCCATCATCCTATAAAAGTAGAATCACTGGGGTTGAAAATTAAATAGCTTTCTTTTTATTATTATACATTTTTGAGTATGAAATTAGTGTCAGAACAACTAATTTTTTTGTCGTTCGAATCTACCAAATTTGTTGCAATTGTATCTAATAGAATATGGAACCCAGCAGGCTCGAGTTAGATAAATTGAATCGAGAGACGCGCCAACCTAATGTACAAAGTGTTCCATATGCACATATACGTTAGTTTATACGGGGGGCGACTAACATGAAATGAATAACCCGATCTGTAGCCATAGTAATGCAGTTGCGCAATTTAAAAACTGCTTTTGTCTGAGGGGTGTTGTAATCATGGCTCGTTTACTAAAAATATATAGATACAGAGCGCTGTACTTTTTTCCTGGGTCTTTTCTAAATGCGATACTCCGTTTCAACTGTTCGAGAATAAAAAACTTGAACGGGTAAACCTTTTTAGACTTTAAATTCGCTATGGGAACTTCTAGGCCCCCCTGTCTATCGCGGGTCGCTCAATACTATAAATGAAAAACGGTCAAAAGTGTTAAATAAATGTCTTCTCAAGATAAACCACGAAATGGACGTTTGAAAGGTGTTATAAGTGCACTGTGTGGGCGAGAACAAGGGAGGAAGAAAAAAAACATTCTAATGTCCCTAATTATAAAATTGTTTGAAATATCTCTGCTCGAGGTCTAGCATCCTAAAAAATTGATAGTCTCTGATGGTCATTTTTCCACTGGAATATCCCTCAGAATTGTTACAAAAATAATCTAATAAAACTTGATGAATAGTACATGAAAATCGTATAAATTGAATAAAAAAAAGTGTATAAGAAGTAAATTTCCCAGCTTTTTACGTTTTTGTCCGATTATTTTTGAACGATTTTGCTAATTACTGCCTTTCCTATCAATCAAAGTCACATTTTGAAACTTCTAAAATTTATGTCATCTATCTGTCAATTTCAGTGCTTTTTGCATCATTTTGTGGCATTAAATTCAAAAACAGCCAATGATAATTTAAAAAACGTACAGGCTAGCCAATAAAAATAAAAATAATACCCTGCAAAATGGCGCACAGACGCCATAAATGTTAGGTTGGCAATTCAAGGCTCTAGAGATGACAGTTTATAAAAGAGCCTAAACAACAACGTGTGGTTTAAAAAATGGGTCGAAGGCGTTCGCCGTGGATGACAAATCTTAGTGGTCGAAAAAAAACCAAAAATAAGCGGTAAGTAAACTGCATAGGTTGTTTGATATGGTAGATTTACAAACCTCGACGGCAGGCGAGAACGTAAATAATACACCTTATTTACAATATTTGGCGCATTGATGTCGTAGTTACGCATGTTGAGCAATGCTAACAACATTGAACTTAGCTCCAACTGTTGCGAATAGGTGGTGAGCGGTTTGTTATTCTGCGGACTCATATTTGGCGTCGCCTCAAACACGTAAATGTCGCCGATCGGCAATCGCTTCAACAGCGTCGTACATACATCGAAAATATCCTGCGGCAGCAATTTCGTCGGCAACGACACCAAACTTTCATAATTCCACGAATCGAGCGCGTTGCTATCGCGTACCAATTTCGCCCAACTCACGCCAGTTAGGTGCAAGTTGATCGCCACCACATTGTCGAGCGACTGAAAATAGCGCGAGATGTTAATACAATTGCATACGTTACGGGGTCATAAACACCACACACATCGGCTAAATTCGAATCCAAGTTGGGTGTAACAACCTGCTTGCGATGTTTCTGTTGCTTCACCGTTGTGATGTTATTAATAATACTGTGACATAACTTCTCCAATACCTTCTCGCCCAATCCGTCCACCTCAAGCACTTGATGTAGCGTTTTAAACTCACCATTCTTACTCCGCCAAATTTCTAGGTTTTTGATACGACTCTGAGTGATATCATACCTACAATACCACTTATTATTTCGATGTAAATGTATTAATATACAATGCAATACTTAGCCAGCTCGTTCTTATCGCTTTCATTCAATACCAACAATATCTTGTTCTCGTCATCGTCGCTGTATTTCGTTTTGAATAGAAAATCGTGCGTGTATCTGGTCACGTGCTGTAGCTAATAAAATATAAAATAATTTTGTTATTATTTGATATTGAATTGAATATAGCTGAATACCTTATCGAACGAAATAACACGATGAAATCGCCTGAATGATAGCATGGCTGTTTGAGGTTAGGTTTTTATAAACATGTGATGCGCAGTGCATTACAATCAGCTGATGATAAAAATTCAACCGTCTCAATTAATTGACCAATTACATCGATTATGCATTTTTTAAATTGTAATTAATTGCAAATCTACATGATAATTAAATTAAATCGTATTAATGCAACTCTTTTACGTCAAATAAAATTTTAAGGGGTATAAAATATGTGACGTCATAAAATTGAAAATTTGGAAATTGCAGCGTAATATTACAATAAATAATTCTTTGTTTTTTAATTGTTGATTTTAGATTGCTTTGCTGATTATGCTAATGATACGGTACACAACAAGAAATGTATCAATCAATTGATGAACTGTCAATCTGGTTTTAATAAACATGTTTAGCATTGTTGGAACTGAATCACTTTAAATAGCTCGCCTATTGTTGCGGGCGAACGTACAGAAGCATGGGCTACATAAAATGGCTCGGGTCCGATGTGCTTGGTATGATTTTCGACAAGATGGCGGTCGACTTCGTGACGTCATCGTTCATATATTTTTTATGGATTATTAGATTGCAATTTGTTTAAAACGAATTAATCCGAGGATTTGCAATATTTGTAATAACAATTTTAGGTTTGTCACAAATCGATAACCAAGAAATTTATTTGACAGTTTTGTGTCAGAATTTTGTAAATTATTGATTACTTTCCTTATAATCTACACTGCAGTTAAAATTTAATGAAATGTCTGCTTTTTGACAATCTTGACAAGTTGTAGACTGTCATTTATGTGATTTTATACAACCAGTAAATGTATAGCAATGATACTGTGATTTTATCGCAATTGCAAACTGTCTGCTAGTTGTTTTTTTTGCAATTTTTATGCCCGTTGCTAAGCAACTGCAATTTCTAGTACCAACTCATTGTTGTTGCCGTAGTTACGGATTAGATGCCTCGACTTGAACAATTGTACACCGGCTGTAAATTTCGTAACATAGATTGCGCGCGCGTATCATTAATGGCGCATGCTTGAGATTATACATACATACCTTACGGTGGCAGTAGTTGATGGAACGTAAACGACCGCACTGCTGCGCCCCATTTGTTTACCTTCTAGTGTTCACATATAAAAACACGTTCAGTAATACGGGGAATTGAAAATTAGCACGGGGGAGTCATTCGTAGTGGTGAGCATAAAATCTAAGTTAGAAAAAATTTGATATACAAAAATATATATACAGGGCGTTAGTTGGAAGTGAACATTTGCACATGCGCGATTTTCACATCTCGCACATGCGCCGTTCTGGTGATACAATCAAACACACTGTATATATTTGTTATTGTCCATTGTTATCACGTGATTTTTTGTAGAAAACGCAACGAAATAGGGCTGTTTTCCGATGATGAAGTAAAAGGCCATTTTATACATTCATGCAACGTTGCCTAGTTGTCGATGTAGGATAATACTGTTTTAAAGGTCAACGGTATGTTGATTATTTTATAAATTGAACAAAATGGCGATTATTAATGGTGGGGATTGTTTTAATATTTTATATTAATTAGTTTAAATGTTATTTAAATGCAATTTATTGATTTTTTGACGACTGAGTTGAGGTTTACGTATCGGCTATTTACATTGTGACGTGGATAATTACTCTCTCAACTACACCCACCTAATTTGAGGTTAGAATTAGGTTTTTGTTATTTTTGTCATTTATTACAATTATTATTCAAATGTATTTTTGCGCTGCATTTGTTTTAAAATTGATTTATTTTTAAAATAATTTGACACGTGTCATTTTTGTTTTGATTGTAAAATCGTGCAAGTAGTCCCCCATAATAATTTTTAATAATTATTTTTGGTTGGCTATTTTTAGTTTTGACAACAGCCATATTGTAGACATGTCAATCCCCACCTTCCCCCCATTGTAAAACGACGTTCGTCTATCGATTTTTAAACAAAATTACAAAAAATATACTCTTTGACAGGTGAGCCCCCCCAAATATAATAAACGCATTTTGACGTTCGGCTCATTTCGATCCGAATGCGATCAAACCGAAAATCGATCTCGTGTGCGCGGACAAACAATTTTCGGCATTTAATACATTTTGTTGCATACGACGGACGGCCATCTTGTCGATACACGATCTGTCATCATATTCTGGTGCAGTTGATTAATATTTTGCATTCGCATACGGTTCTCTCGCCGCCTCAAAAATCGCCACAACGTTGCCGATGATTCGTCCTCTACGCGACCTTCATGGCACACACGCATAATAAAATATTAGGGCAGCCATGAGCGGATCGGATACGTTTTTTAGACGTTGCCAAATCGTTAGGTGTCTAGGGGGTCTTGAACCGGGCGCTTAGAACGCGTTTTCCCCCCACCAACTTTTTCGTTTCGTTCGTTGCTAGTTCCGAGTGTATGTAGGAGCACCGTGCATTTATACCGCATGCGCCCTATCCGATTTTATCGCGCCATCGATATTTTGCGATATTTAAAAACGAAAATATTGACATTGCGAATAAACAGAAAATGTTTGGGAATCGATTAATGAACGCATGGTCGGCGAGCACAAAAAAAATTAAAAACGCTTTTAGGTTAGTTTTTTATTATCATTATTTTTATAAATACATTTTCGGTTATTATTATTATTATTATTATTATTATTATTATTATTATTATTATTATGAATTCCCCTTCGTTTTACTATCGGAAATTTATGTAATATTGCATCAATTTATTTATAATATTAATAATTTTAATCGCAGTTGTCAACGGAGAGGGCGCTAATGTTTGTTTACACTATTTATAATCATGTGACGCTTGATTTTTTTTGTTTGGTCAAATGGAAAGTAGCATTAATATATATCACGTGATAATAAGACTGTGAAATGACTAAGTATTTATTTAAGTGCATAAAACGTCTATTATAACTGAAGAAAGATTATTGTGAATTAAAAAAATTAAATTCGATTATTATTAAAATTTAATTGAAAATTTGGCACAATTTCAAGGTTATCGCAACGTAATTGTTTAAATGTAAATGCAATTAAATAACTTTATTATATTGGTATATAAGACACCAATTGGAAGATAGAAATTTTTCACATTTTTTGATGGTATACTTATTAAAGATGAAAGGATAAAATTTAATATTTTCTCAAATTTTCAATATAACTGTGATAAGTTTAAATATATGACGAATAAAGTATTTTTAACTATAATATTATACAGTGTATGTCTTGTCTAGTGTTATTCGTCAAAGCATTATTGATTTTTGCGATGTTGTGAAAAGTTGTTGTGATACTGTTGTCAGATGGCGTTAGTGTGCGCTAAAATAATTTAAAAAGCCCTTCATTAACATTTCAAATACATTAAAATATTAAAAAAACATATGATAATTTACTAGTTTATTTTGTTCTGCAATTCTGCGATCTACTTTTTTAAAGATATATTGACCGTACACTGCGTATTCCCCTCTCCACCGTCAATGTAGCATAATTTCTAATTTGGGTCAAGAAGAGGTGCCTAAAAATAGCCAGACACCAAAAAGGCCTAGCTTCTAGGATTAAATCAGTTAATCCTCCAAACTAGTCCTTCATTGATTCGTGGAACTTCAAATATTCCAATTACCACCAAACTAGGTCCTCATACGTCAGTTTTGACTTTACAGCGCGCAGGGACGAAATTAAACTCGTTTTTTAAAAAGTTTATAATAAATTTTTAAATATCTCCATTGCTTTTCGCAAAGAAAATATTAATCAATATTTAAAATGCTTGCATATTGTAGTGAGGATGAGTGGGATACGAGGTTGGTTGATTTACTACTTAAGTATCGTTCAATTTTGAGGTTATAATTTTACTTTGTGTGACATTTAGTAATATATTTTAAAATCCACTTTTTAGACAATTTTTCACTTGAAATTGCAAACCGCATATAGCATTTTATCTATACATATTATTGTTTTATCCGAAAATTTTTAATAGAAATCTAAAAAAGTTTTTATTCTTCTTTTCAGGTTATATAATAAGCTTAATATGTCTGCTCGTTCGGAGGAAAGTATTGACTTAGACTTACATCTCTCGGATACTGATGGTACGTAAACGATTCATTTCCATTTTTGAAACTAAAACGTGTTTTTTGTTACTAAAGAAAAAGCTTCTGCGAGTAATGGAAGTGTTAAAACTGAAGAGGAAGAAGAAAAGGGTGATTCGCTTTTAAAAGAAATAGATGAGGTTATTAATGCGAAATCACCGAAAGCTAGTTCAAAATTGAAGCAGGAAGATGATGCAGCGAAGGAAAAATCGAATGGCGTAGGTGAAGAAACGAAGAAAACTGAGGAGAATGGAGTTGCAGAAGCATGCAAAGCCGAAAAGGCGGATAAAATACCAAATGGGACTGATGCAATACCACAATCCGAGAGTACCGATAATAAGGATGAGGCAAATGCCGAGTCTAATAACGAAGGCGAGGGACTGCTATCGATAATCATGGAGAAAACAAACGCCGAGGATGAGAAAGACCTTGAGAAACAGATCAGGGAGGACGAACAAGAGCGGGAATCTGAGGAGAAATCACCATCGCCGGTGATGGAAACTGAAGCAGAGGCTGAAACATCCGAAGATGGTAACATTCAAGAAACATCCATGGACTTTTCGGAATTGCAAATAACGAACGTTGAGTCTAATAGTGAGGTTAACGGGATCGAAACAGAAGTTAGTGAGGATAAAAAGAGCGACGACGATGAGAAGAAATCTGATAATAATGATAGTGCGACGACGAACAGTATGGATGTAGATGCGACAACAGTTGCTAAAACTGCAGTTGATTGTGACGATAATAAAGAGAATGTCAGTGAGAATGTTGATCGCAAAGAGGATGGTGATGATGTGAGCCTGCTGCATAAAATATTAGTAAACAGTAAGTGTTTTTATTTTTCTTGAGTTTGGACAGAAAAATTGCATGAAAACTATTCTTGTCAATTTAAAATTTACTTTATCCGAAATTAAATAACTTGTACTCGTTGTCACAAGAATTCTAAAAAAATTAAAAGAATTTGACTTTGTTGATTATTTGGGATGCATTGACATTTTTTATTGATTTTCGAATAAAATGTACTTATTCTAAATAGAATTTTGTATTCAGATACAATTTGACTCAAAATTCTAATCTGGGAATGATGATAGGACCCGGAAAGTATTAAGTGTCATCCGCAGGTTAAAGCGTTCCACACTGCGATGTGGTTGCGGTAGCGGTTTGTTTTGATACGTTCTTCTTTATCGGGATCTTCACACCGCTTGCGGCTGGTGACTTATGGTGATGGCCAGTCATAGGCTGCCATCATTGAGAAGGCCCTGATAAAGAAACACGGATTAAAGCAGAATGCCAACGCAGCCGTCACCGGCACCGCGCCGATGCGTGGAACGCTTAACTTGCTATGGTTTCATTTATTAATCCCAAGTCGAATGTCGTAGTTTGTTGACTGGTAACATCGATTTAAAATTTTTCGATTTTATTTTGCAAAACTTGCAAATATGGCAACACTGAATAGCAAAATGCTAAAGTTCGTAAACAGTGAATAACACCATAAACCACTTTTATCAAATATCTAATAATTTTTTTGACAGTATAACAATTCACTTTCCGAGTCATACAGCGATCTGTGTGTGTGTGTTATTCATTTTTTACTTTTCAATATAAATGAAGTCAGAATTATTAAAAAGGATAATATTAATGAAAAGTGAGATATTCTTCTCACTTCTCTTCAGATTTAAGGAGGGAAGGGAATGATTTAACTTTTACTACTTTAATATTTAGCTATTTAAAAATTTATTTTAACGCCTAATTAAACTTCAAATTCAATCTTTAATCAATGATTTCAAAACAAAATGATCGGATTAAACACGGATTAAACCTGACCGTGAGGACTAATTTAAGTGGCAAAGTTGAACCCTTACGACACATACAAAAATTATGAAAAAAAACTCTATTAGGACATTGTGGAAACAATACATCAGTTTAAATATCTCTAAAATGTAGAGCACGTTGCCAAACAGACCATTACTTGACTTTTTGTGAAATTTACATAACTTTGACTCCATAACCATCGTAGTGGTAACTATGTTTATCTAGAGTCTATATCCAGCCATTCATAGCGATTACCAGCTTTGTCGTTCTGATAAATTGATTTAAAAAAAAAGTTCAACATTTTATATTATCTAATGGCTCGCCTGCAATTTATATTGCATGTTCGCCACTGCCGTATTTTGCACTAGGCACTTAGATTCTTGTGCACAGACGAGTGTAGTTTATCATAACTATGTTTATGAAACCATCTCAACTTCGATATTATCATTTATGTACCGATACCAATGTAAAATACTAAAAATTAACCAGTGCGATTCTTTTAGCTGAAGTACCAGCAGTGAAAGGAGGAAAGCGGACAAGCGCGGAAGCAATTGAAGGCACCAAAGTCAAAAAGCTAAAGCTTGAATGTGATAATGATATAAAAGCGGAGCCGTCTTTATCGCGCTTCGCTAAATTTATGCTCGATAAAAAATTGAAAGGTATGACCCGGGAGGATTTGGAAATATTCTGTCTTCAAAAGGTCACAGAATGTGTCGCGCAACGTGGTGAAATCGCCGACTTGTCCTTCAAATTGAAGGCCCATGAACAAGTATTGGAGCAACTGCGCGTAGAAAGTAAAAGTGTAACGAAAGCAAGCAGTGATCTAACAACCATTCACAAAAAAGTTGCACAGGATTTGGATAAGCTAAAAGCGAACAAGGACTTTAAGCTGATTATTCCGAAAATTACGCGTTCGGTGGGACTACAAGCGTTTGTACGCGACAATCCTCAAAAGAAGTCTATTCCAATCAAACCACCGGAGGTGCCAAGCAAAATACAACTGATACCACCGTCTGTTGCAAAGAATATCCGAACCTCCGTTCCAAACAACTCTACTCTCCCAAAAGTATACGTGCATTCTATTTATGTAAAGTGACTTAAATTCATACATATTATTATGTTCCAGCAAAGTGTGATTCCACAGGCGAAAAAATCGTTAGGGTCAATAGTCACTACTACTGCAACTAGAACGCCACCGCCAATTAAGCCGAAACCGCCAGCTACACCCACTACCATCATCCAGCCGGTGAATAGTCCGCGAAATACAGATGCAATTGTGCCGAAAATTAACGGTAACAATGCGGTAACGATCACTACCACACCGGCGCCAAACTCTGGTATTATTGATT
This sequence comes from Adinopsis sp. GC000173, assembly GCA_030264715.1. Lineage (NCBI taxonomy): Eukaryota > Metazoa > Arthropoda > Insecta > Coleoptera > Staphylinidae > Adinopsis > Adinopsis sp. GC000173. The sequence goes on from JARJDW010003133.1 coordinate 17,544, forward strand.
TGACTGATGAAGATGAAAAGACTCCGCAACCTGCTGTAAAAGTAAACTTGTATAATTCGCCGAAAAATATCGTTGTTATACCTCAGTCGGCGGTCCTCAAACTAGGTTAGTTGACGATCAAACCACTAATAAGTAAGGATTACCTAACACTAATCATTGAATCTATTTCGATAGACATTTTAAAGACAGTATTGCTCTTCTTTTGGTACCTATTATTTGTTTGTAGCGGAAAATGTTATGTTACTTAGTCAATTGTTTGAGTTTTTTATATTACTTGAATGTACAGACAATTCCCTCTATGCCAAAGTCTGATGGACTGATATTTTAATATGATTTTCCAGCATGTTTCTGGTTGCTTTGCTTTAATGAGATTTTTATAGAGGGGATTGGTGAATATGAATTGTGGTGATAGTAGTTATGTATCAAATGTATTATTAATCGAGTTGCTTAAAATGATATTATTTTTTATTGCGTTTTTTAATTACGAACTAAACATTTAATTTACCTTCGCTTATTTTTCTTTACTTGAAACAGCATGTTTCTAATAGACTAACTCACATTTGCACGTTAGTTACTAGGTTAGCACTTCGTCACGGAATTTTGCAATTTTCAAAAGCAAATTAATTACATATCAGCATTTTGTGCAACATTGACAACTAAGATTGCTTATTTATTTAAAATCGTTGACATTTTCATGTTGACAATAAGTCAGCGGCAATTCACAACACTTGAAGTAGCCATAACATTTATTATTACTGAATTGACATATTTCAACTACTAAGAATATATAATTTACAGTATGGAATTAAAAGAAAACGGTGTGATGTGTTTATGTATTTTATTTTTAACTGTGACTGCAAATGTCCATAAAGAACAAAACTGGAAAAAATTAGAAATATATTAAACGATTACAAAAATGTCATTCACATTGTAGGATTCATTTTAATTGAAAAAAAATTAACAATTTATGATTTTCTATTTATTTTTGTATAATTTAAATAAAAAGATGGCAACATATAATTTCTAATAATGGCTTAGCATTAGCAGTTGCAATATATAAATTCGTTAATAATAGTTTTGACCAGATCAAGTGTTTCAGTGCACAACATTGCAATTACTTCGACTCGAGTATGACTTGTAGAATTTAAAAATGTAGTAGGTAGTGCACCCTCTTTACATTATTGTTTTAATTGATTAACTTAATTAGCTATATAAATTATAATATTACCAACATAAAATCAAAAGTATAAAAATTCAGAAACATAACTTATTATTTAAAACGAAAATGGATTAAAAGCATTTCAAACTAAATACGGTTTTTATCCTTAAGGGGACCTTCTAGTGCAACAGGTCAAAAAATAAGCGATTTTTACGATTTTTTTTCTAGAAAACTATTAATGATAACCAAATAAAAGTTTTTGAGATATAAAGAGACATTCTTAAGGTATAAAAAACTTTATTTTTTTAAGTTTGGCCTAATTAATTTCACGATATAATAATTAATATAAACCCCTCTCCAAAATTTGCGAGCATTCTAGCGTCCTCCCGGTTTACCTGAATGCAAAAAGTGAAATATTTTCTTAATCTTGAATAGTGTCTACAGGGGCTATACCTCCAAAACCAAGAAAAAAATAAAAAATTGAAAAAGTTGTAGCGCTTTAAAAAAAAGTTTCAATTTTTCATATAATTTTTATCATTTATTGATAACATAACATAACATAATAATTGCAAAATTAATGATATTAGAGGTATAACCTCTGTAGGATTTTATAATGAATTGAACAAACTTTGGCTGAAGTTGATCGGTTAATTAATTCTCAAGTTATCGTGCTCGCAAATTTGAAAAACATAGTTTCGAGAAAAACGCGTTTAAAGTTTTAGACTTAGACCATGTTTTTATTGCGAAAATGCGCAATACATGAGCTATAACTTCATTATTTTTTCGAATTCGACTTTAAAACTTTAGGAGCGTATTTTTAGGATGTTATACTTTTAATTTATGCAAAAAAATCGATTATTTTTGACTCGTTACACTAGAAGGTCCCCTTAATAGAATTTATTATGAAAAAAAAATGTTTTTAGAAATTTCTTCTTATTAAATCCAATCAATAATAAAAAAACTTCATTTCATTAATGACTATTGGCAAATCACATTTTCATTGCTTTTGTTATATTAAATAAATTTTAACACACATAGATTAATTGTATTAAACGTCTTATAGGTAGTCCAAATGTAATTGTGTCGGCAGCAAAATCACCACGAATGCCCGGCTCGGTTTTGCGCCCAGTTGCTCAACCGGTGAAAGCATATATTCCAGCAACAGCATTAAGAGGAATCAAATCCCGCCATCCAGCTGCATTACCACCGCCACCTCCTAGTAAAGAAGTTATTCCAGTACCAAATGACTTACAAATACCTCCAAAACCGATATTAGTGTTAAATAAAACTGGCTGTGGTACGGGTATTGTACTATCATGGAGAATGCCAGACACGGTTGTGCCGTATGCACAAGTCGCCAGTTATCAATTGTATGCGTATCAGGAAACTAAATCGGCGCCAAAGACTGAAAGTTGGGGTAAGATCGGTGATGTTGCAGCGTTAGAATTGCCGATGGCTGTTACGCTGACACAATTCGCAGTAGGTAATAGATACTTTTTCGCAGTGCGACCAATTGATGTATATAAACGTTATGGACAGTTCAGTGACTATAAAACAATTTTGTTATAAGTTAATTTATCGACTATAAGGACATTTATTTGAAATTTGAATGAACTAATTTAAGCATCACTCCTTATTTAATATAATTATAATTTTTATAATTAAATAAATATGAATTTTTTAATGTTTTGTGTGTAAATGAATTTGCAGATTGTGTTCAATTTTTATATAGGAAAAACGATGTTGTTAAAGTTGTAAATTATTTTAATTAAAAAGTACATTTTTAAACTAAATTTGGATTTTTTACAATGAAAGTAATGAAAAATAATGAATACGTCAATTATTATTTAATAATTTATTATAACAAATAACAAAGCCCTGATTATAAATTATACAATTGAAAAATCCAAATAAAAGGCAGAATTTTTAAATTTTATTAGAATAAATCTATATATATTTACACAGAAGAAAATTGATGCCAATTAACAGGAAAATAAATATGGTAAACGAAACCACATTACTGCTAATTATTTAAATGTTAAATTAAAATTATAAATGGGCTATGCTAAATTGATCTAAAAAGAATGCTGCTAATAATGTAGCATACGGAATGCTAACATACATTGATGGCAGTACAATCAATTTTCAACTGGTTTTTAATTTGAAAACGTTATTGGATCATATTGTAATTGATGGTGTTGAACGACAGCAGCATTATTTCTTCCTTTGCATACCTACAGTTTTAAATTTATTTATTTTTTGCTTTTTGGGTAAAAAGCAATCTTTCGTGATTTAAGACTGGACCACACGTGCCTCTTGTAGTAGTAGGAGATACCCAACATTAGACCAAACATGCCAAATGCCTTGATTAGCATACGTTTACGATCGTCGTATTCCGGTTCAGATGTCCACTTCAAAAATGTGCCGATATCTTTTGCCAATTGACTAGCGGTCGCCGGCGTTCCATCGTCGTATTCTAGTACTTCATTGTACAGCGCTTGTGCCATGGAAATGGCGCCGCCGACGAAATACGGATTGTAGTATTGACCATCGCGCAAAACTACACCAGCTGGTGCATCGCAATAACCAGTTAATAGAGCAAAAATGTAATCCTCACCTAAAACATATTCAATATTAATATTTAATTAGAAAAAATATTAAACAGCAATGTTCATTCGTTATTCGCTATAATCCATATGCACTTTATAAATAACTTTGTTTGTTCGTAATGGTATTTATAGAAGTTTATTATATTAGGTAATCAAACAGTTCTTTCTGCAATATACGAGAAATGCAAGCAGTCAGTTCATTAGTACTTATAAGGGTTATTTTTAAAAGGAGTATTTTTTGCAAGCACTAGTACAGAATGCGACCCATGTTGGCTTATTATTCTTTGAATTGGTGAAGTCGCGATTTCCGATAAATGGATGTAGAGAATTTGGTCACCACGAAAATTGTCGCTCGTCCATTCATTTTCTTTTCTTTTGAAAGACTTAAACGAATGCAAAGTAACAAATAAATGCGTAGAATTTAAAATAGATACTACTCCTAACCTAAAATTGTACACACAGACCTTGCATGGGCTTCTCATATATTAAAAAAAAAACGGAGAGAACTTTCTTCGTTCATTTGATAAAACTTAAACAATTTATAGATATATAAAGACGTAACCAATAGTAGATTAGATATGATTTTGAATGTCATTATCGTGCGTATTCACTCTTATTTAAATTCAGACGGTTCAAGTCTATTACTTTTATACATTTACTTTTTTCAGATATTCTGCTTTAATCATTAGTACTGTATTCTACACATACCAGCACAAGGAAAACATACAAACGATTCTGCCTCCTAACTTTCACAGGTAAACCAAAAATTCAATAAGCCTAAGCTCTTAACAAAATTCTAATTTTTTGTGCTTAACTTTCTGTATATTTGAACAATTTGATCAAGAGATTAAGTTCTGAACTATTCATTGAAGATGAGTGTAAATGCATAGAAGTAACAGACAGTTGAAATGAAAAAAGTTTTTACTGATCCTCTACAGCAGCGTCTAAAATCCTATCCATTCATTAAACTTTCTATATGCGAGTAACTATCTTCAATAAGTAACAGTGATAATATATTACCTCCGTGACGTGCTGATACAATGTAGCTAAGATCAGGTGGAAAAGCACCATTGTTGGCAGCGCGTGCAGCTTCCTCGTTTGCATAGGGATTTGGAAAGTAATCAGATAGTTTTCCAGGCCTTTGGAACATATTGCCACTCTCATCTGGCCCATCGGTGACTTGTATTTCCTCCGCTTCCGCTTTAGCTTCGTCTTCGGTGTGAGTGACACCAACCAAGTTACGGTAAGCGATGAAGCGCATTGAATGGCAGGCGGCGCATACTTGTTTGTACACTTGGTAACCACGACGTGCACTGCAAATATTTATTATTAAATAATGTAATGTTTATTGATCGGCTAAGATCGTACCTTAAATGGTCAATAGAATTAAACAAGCCTTGGTGGTTCCATGGATTCTTCGGCGGATGTAACTCCAAATCCGAAGCACGCACGGCTTGGTCTAGTGCGAAAGCCAATGCACCGGCGCCCCCAGCAATAGCTCCAACAGTGGCCAAAAGCTAAAAAATCATTCGTTGCTGATCATTCCTGCATGTACTTTAATCCCTAGTATAAACGTGGTAGTGATTTTTCACATACAGATAGGTGTTAATGTGTAGTAAAGCTTAACATCTACTAACCGTTTTATGATTTTTCGCCCATTCTCTACTTGTAGAATACTTGCTGGCCTGCAAAACGTAAAACTATTAGTTATCGGTTATAATGAAAAGTTTTTTATATCAAGTACAGTGTTACATAAACAGTCAACTTTGCTCCATATCTCACTTGTTACTTAATCAATGATTGTAATTCGATCGAATTTTGATTCAATTTTATTATAATAATGACATGTAAAAGGATTCTGTGTCACTTACTTGATTAACAATTAAACCATTGCCGGTTTTTAGGAGGCCCACACCTGCACATATTCTTCCTACACTAGCAGCCATATTGACTAGCGATTATTTAACAATTATTTTTATCTAACTAGTTACTGGTTTAGGTATTTAAGATAAACACATTTAATAAATTAATTATTTTTTGTTAGGGAAAACGTAAATGTCGTTTTCTAGGGCTGAATGATAAAATTCGATTATTTTTTTGACAATTTACGTAACATAGACGTTTTCTAGGGAAGTTTTTTATGTTGTCATTGGCAATACATGTTACTGTGTAATAAACAAAATAATGATATGTTAGTTAATTATAGTTTAGCGTTAAACCCATTTAACTATTCTACATGATGGAGGCTAAAAGTAAATCGGAAAGATAATTAAGTAAGGCAAATTACATATGAAGAAGTAATTTTTGGATATAAAGGTTGGTAGTTAATCTTTTAATACTTTTAATTTAGTTCGAATTGAAATTTTTATTATTATTAAGCAATTTATTTACGTAATTTACTTAGGAATTAAGACACAAATTCTACTAGCACAGTTATTATTTTTTAGTTAAATATTTAAAACGTAAGAACTGGTAAGAACATTTATTGATGATGATCAATATTTCGCTCACTAGAATTATTAGTGAAATGTCAAAAAATATAAGATCATTCAGCAGCAACTTTTATATAATTAAAACAATAATAAATAATTTATTTATAAAGAAGTAATTTATAGTTCACTAAACTTATCTACAATTGATTTAAATTTTGAATCAAAATAAATGTTATGTTGGTAATTAATTTACACTGAGTAAATATGATTTAATTTTCGCAAAGTACAATTGTATACATAGTTTGTACAGCGTGATTGTTTCAAGGTAAATCGATTTGATTAATTATTATTTGCGGATGTATGTGAATGTGTGTGTTGGTGAATTATATTTTGCGTTGGTAGCGAAATAGTGCAGGATAGTGCGCTACAGCAGCGCTTCACATACGTCACTTCTTCCAGCTGTTGGAGACGCCATTTGTATACTTCGCATTAATAACAATTTAGTTGCCGTGAAGAATCCATCGATATCTGGTGCATCCTGCATCAATTACTCAATAAACAATATGAGTACTGGAATACCCGATTTGGGCTCTAAGATTAGCCTCATATCGAAGGCAGATATTAGATATGAGGGACATTTATTTACCGTTGATCCACAACAATGTACAATTGCATTAGCTGCCGGTAAGTTAGTAATTTGTATTAATATTATTATTTTATCAATATATTATTAGTTGTTATCAATTAATTGCATTCGTTAATCAAATTCTTCTTAAATTGCGTAGTGCGTTCGTTTGGTACCGAGGAACGCGAAACGAATTTTCCAGTACCGCCGCAAAATCAAGTCTACGATTACATCTTATTCCGCGGCTCTGATATCAAAGATATACGCGTGCTGAACAATGTTACATCATTGCCGAACGATCCAGCAATCATGCAATTATCTGCACCATCCACGCTGGGTAAGCAACCGTTCCAACCACAAGGCTTCCCGCATCCGAGCATGGTTCAAATGGGACAATTTGGTGCTGGATACAATCCAATGGATGCTCTAGCACCGGGAATGCGGTCAATGGTCAACACTAAGCCAAGTGAGTTGAATATGCCCGGGCCTGTGCCCCCTCCAGATATCTCCCCTGCAGTCATGGAACCCCTGACGCCAAATGACAACGGTAAAATTTTTCATACGTGTTTTAATTTTGCTTGATGATGCTGCTCCCCATTACATTACTATTATGAACAAATAGTACAAGAAACATTGTTGCTTAGAAACAATGTGATATGTTGAATCAAAAAAAGCGAAAAGGCGACTTGGCAAATTGGTTGTTTTTTTTGCTGAGTTTAGTCCGATTGATTAGAAATTATTGTTGTGCATGCGTTTGAGGTTCTTTGGCTAGCTTTATTACCAACATCCTTCATTCATTGTGAAGATTATCCTAACAAATCGTCGCTTTACTTGTCTAAATAGCGTTTAAAATAATGTACAAATATAGAATGTTATTTTCGCATGTGTTTTGTTGCATTTCATTTTACTTGTAACACTAGCGATTCGATTATCTTGAACTTGGACATACAAAACTCAGTGTTCAGCATGTGTTTTAGATTTGATTGGTGGTGGTTCGAGGAGTACAACGCCAGCAAGTTTAGGATCTAGAAAGTCGCCAACGACAGATCAAAGTACCCAAGCTGGCAGTAAAAAAGATGATAAGAAAATGGTGAAACCGATACAACCGCCACGCTCCAAAGAGCGACGTGACTCACGTGGAGATGGTCAACAGGTAATAAAATTATCTTTTTCCAATTTTCAAGGTTTCGATCAACAATTTCTCTCCTCTTTTCATAAAATGAGTTTCAAATTTCATATTTCATTTTTGATATTAAAAAAATTATGCTTAAATGCATAAAAGATACTTTTTACTTTATTCAAATTTAATTGAATTCGATTTCGATATAAGTCAATTATTCTTTATCAGTGGCATTGTTTACTTGCATTGCGAACGAAAAATACTTGGAATTCATTAAACTCAAAATAAGCTGCTAATTATAAAAGTCAATTTGTTTTTTTTGTTTATTTGTTTTAAACGATACTAACTAAATTTTTGCCATAAAGGAATAATGAAATTATAAATTCATACTATCATATTGTGTCGACTTGTTTTTCTTCTTCATGCATATAATTAGCTTAAAATGATGACAATTGCGCAGGGGTCCTGAAATTATATTACATGTTATAATCATCTTTGCCATTACTTTGTGTAGACAAAGGTGGTAGAGATGGGATAATGCGCGTCTGATTAATAATACCGAATTTCTTCGGGTTACATTAATATATGCAAGTGTGAAGGATTTAATTACAACTATGGAGTATTTTGGTTTACTGAAATAATAGCTAATGTTAATCATCGTTAAATCGATATTTTTATCATAATTAGCTGTCTTGAATTTTTTTCTCTAATTTTTGATATGTTTTTGTTATTGTATGCCGTTGGCTGAATATTATCATATTTAGAGTTCAATATATCAAATTTAATTAACAAGTAAATAAAATTTTAACTTATCTAAATATTGAATTTAATGATTTGAATAAATTAAATAAAAATTAGTAGAAATTAATTAATAAAATACGTAATTTTTTATGTTGATGTAGTTACTATAGTGGACAGTCGGCTTGAGACAGAATAAAAAAAACTGTCGCATTAAATTGAAATTAAAAGCACAGGTGAAATTTGCAAAATTTAATAATAGAGTAGAAAAATAATGATTTGCAAGCTTTAAATAGAAATATTTTTCACGAAAATATCATTTTTTTATCCATTACATTAAATTAACATTTTTCTTCTTAATTATAAAAAAAAACTATATTAAAGAAGACCTTATTGTCTAAAAATATGATCTGTATTACAATCATTCTCAAAACATTGAATCCAACGATGTACATTACTTTTCCAAATAAAAATATAATATTAAACTTTTTTAATATACCAAAGGTAAATGAATATTTCATATAAGACAACGTTATATGCGGACAAGTTTCAAATAAGTTTTAGCATTTTTTTAATGTCAATTGCCTCAATTCTAGGTTTAAAAATTTAATGAATAATATTAGAATGTTTTCAAAATCCTGCTTTATACATGTAACAAAAATTAACATGTTAATAAACGCGCTTACTGGTTATTGAATTTTTAAGTGCAAATATGTAAGTAACATTTTGCTGACATCTTGCATTAGATTGTAATGCATTGGTTTTCTTAAAATATCACGTCGTTGGCAATTAGCCGCAATAAGATGATCTTTTTACTGCTCCTCGTAAATCATAAGCTCCAAATACGAGATTTACGATCGAGCGAAACTAGCCAAAATTGTCTACTGTTCACCATAAAATATTTCGACAAGATTGCCATGATCAGAACTGGTTTATCATATTATTTTCTGTATAACTTCTTTAATATTGTATTAATCATTTCTAATAAGAAACGGTCATGTACAGTCACAGAATTCTTGTTCTGCATCTTTATGCATATGTCATATGAATAGAGTTCATTTTATGTTTCAATTCAGTTCTAATGGTGGCTATTAAAGTGGCATATTCCTACATCAACATAAATGCCGTTAGTTAGTTATTAATTTCAACTTTATCAAGACTGTTAATTTGCATATTTCTTAAATTAATATTTAGTAAAATGGGAATAGTATATTAAAATTATTTGTTGTTTATAGGATTCCAGAAATCGACAACCACAAAATCGTAATTATCAACATGGACAACAACCGCAACATCACCAACAGCAACGACAAGCTGGCGGTGGTAATTGGAATCAACGCGGACCGGTTAGACAAAGAAGTCGCGGCAGACCAAGAGGCGGCAATAACTACGCAAACGTACCGCAAAATACGAGCAACTTTAAAACGCAACCGAATCGATCGAATCAACAGAACCCGCAACAACAACCGAAACCAAAAATTAAGTTCGATAGCGAATACGATTTCGAACAGGCGAATAGTCAATTTGTGGAGTTGTGCGGCAAATTAGCGAAGACTAAATTGGAGGATAGTACTACTAATAAAAGTGTTGTTAATGGCGCTAGTACAAATAATACTGATAGCGATAAAAAGGATGATTCTGGCAATGAGACTGGTGCAGGCGAGACGGAGGTCGAAGAGGATGCCGACGTTTTATACTACGATAAAGCAAAATCATTTTTCGACAACATTTCGTGTGAGGCAGTCGAAAGACAGAAGGGGCGATCGCCACGTACGGATTGGCGCACTGAGCGTAAATTGAACTCTGAGACTTTTGGTGTGGCTTCCGCCAGGCGCGGCGGGTGAGTTGCATTTTTATTCTTATTATTATTAATTCTATACATTCCTATTATTATATTGGTAATTTTACACTCAGCTAGACAGCTAACAAATTGCTTCAAGGAGTTTAAAAACTAATAAAACATATCGATTCAATGATACGTAAACTAATTTAATACAAGTGTTATAATAGTTTCTCGTTAGTCTCAATAGTCTCACTGTTGATTAAATTCACAACGTTTCATTGTGAAATTGAATACGTTATAATAAGTTGTATCGATTTATTGAATTTTCGACGATAGACGCAAATAATGTGTTGTCATATATTTTTAAAACTTCAAACGGCTGTGATGTTGCTGACACTATGGTCCATGGTGATAAATAAAAGTTCAAAAGAGAGAATATAAAGAATCCTTAGTACAGGCTAATAGAGGGAATGTCAATCATTGTGTCTTTCGCATATTTCAGATTAAATTTTTATTAATTAAGATGTCAAAATCATTAAAACCGCAATGTGAAGTTAAATTGCACACTGCTACAAATTGTTTTTTGTAAATAAATAATTGAAAAATGTGAAAACCTGATTAACACATAAATATCATGCGGTTCTAGATATATTATATCCACCAGGCCAGTGTTTCTTAGCATCTGGTCGACAAGAAATTTTTGTCGGCCTGCAGAGATGAAAGGTAGTCCACTGTAAAACGAAAATTTTATTTTTACCGCTTTTTTTGTATTTGCTTTATATATTTACTATTACTAGTGGTCCTCAAAAAATATTCTTAAGTTGGCAGTTTGCGAATAATAAAAAGCTGAGGAACACTGCACTAGGCCATACTTTCTACTATAAAAATATATATTTTTTACTGCTGTAAAAGCATTTTCCTATTTAAAATATATATTTAGGCATTTCGAACATTGGCCAGGGGCCATAATCAGAACTTTAGAAGTGATATTCTTTATTGCCTACACATTTTTGCTGCTTATTTGAAAAAGAGTAATGAAAATTGATTTTTTTGCTTTAGGTACCGCGGTCGTGGAGGATATAGAGGCGGTTACAGAGGAGGCTATCGCGGCGGTTACAATCGAAATCCACAACAACAGCAACAACAGCAAGGTGCTGTCGGTGTCGGTATCGGTGGTGTTGGAGTTGGTGGCGTCACTGGACCAAATCGAACATCTACATTACAATCAACGACACAACAAAATCCAACACAATCCAGCAACTTGGAACAAAAAGCAAATACTAATCAGCCGCAACAGCAACCATCATCAGTTCCGCCGCAGCCACAAACAACCAGTGCACCGCCTGCAAATGCACCTACTCCCGTTCCAGCCGCTGCTGGCAAGTAAATAACAGAAATAAACACAAAAACGATCTGAAAATTAATAAAACAAACAAACAAAAAACTGACACTGGCGATCATCCATGGTGGACGTTTAGTTACTTTATTTATTAATTATAATTTTTATGTTTTGTTTATTATTAATTGATTAACTGATGATATAAAATAATAAGACTGTGATCATAATGTCACAAAAGCACGGTTTGTATACCCACATAAAATTGTCTTAATTAATGAAGCGTTAATTCTCAATCGGATTGCGTTTCATTAATTAATTAAACTTTAACTTAGTCGGTGTCAGTATTAATAAGCGTTTATATTATATATAAAATGGAAAATATGAGAAAAAAACGTACCTTAAGTGATAAAAAANAATGAAGCGTTAATTCTCAGTCGGATTGCGTTTCATTAATTAATTAAACTTTAACTTAGTCGGTGTCAGTATTAATAAGCGTTTATATTATATATAAAATGGAAAATATGAGAAAAAAAACGTACCTTAAGTGATAAAAAAAGTTTTATTTTAATATAAAAAATTAATTAAAAAATGGAAAGTGTGGCGGGTGCACTGCCAAAAGTATTTAAGAATATAATTTTAATTTTTATACTTTATATAATATATAGAAAAATATATCCAAGAAGATGATGGGACGGTTAGAACAGTTTGGAGTTTATCACGTACTCGAAACAATTTATTCTTATGCTGCAGCAAAAGTGAAATGTTTTGTGTTTATTATTATTAAAACTGAATATTACTTACATTTACGTTCAATTTTTTCTTTCTATCTTTGGTGCATTATTGATTTTAATTTTTATTTTGGAACTTTTAAGTCAAACACGAACTGACGATTATGCTTAATTTATAATTTATAAAATAATATGGGATCTTTTTATTTTCCTTCTTTTTGTTTAAACATTTCATTTAGTTTTGATGTATTATGATGTTCTGACCGCCTTCGTTTGCGCAATTTAGAAATGTTGTAATTTATTACTAAATATTGTTAGACTTTGTAATGTAAAGAAGAATAAAACAAGAAGAAACTAATATGAAATTTTCAAAAATTAATAAATATGTGAATTTGAAAATACATTACGGCTTTTTTAGTCTTCCGCAATATTACTAATTTCCCTCTACTATGCAGTTAATAAAATGTTTCCAACACACTAGCATTTGTATAACGAATAAATATTTTTGCAAATAAAATACGAAATCTCTACCTAAAATATGTTTCTTTACTTTCCTTTTTTTGAATAAAATAGGAGGTGTAGAGTTCATATTGCAATAACTCTTGTTGAATAACATGACGTTCCACTGTAATATGCAAATAGTTCGTTGTTGGGTCGTTAAACGTTACAGTTGCAACGATTAATTGAAACAATTAATTTAAGTGTGTCTTATTGATCTAAATAACTAAAAACCCCTTCTTTACATTCTCAGAATTGAAATTAACATACTTGCGAACAAATTAATCATGATAAAGAAATATATAAAAAAAGTGAGACGAAATTACTAACAATTACAGATTTTACAAGCGAAATGGTTATAATAAATAATAAAGCCAAAAAAATTTGCTTTTTGCAGAAAAAATAGTCTATTGCGAGTATTATTAATTTATGATTTATATGTGAATTAATATGACGGTTGTGACGTCAAAAGTGTAATTTGAATAATTTATATATTTTTGCAAATTATATTATATGTACCCCTCTTTTATGATTAAGTTACCTTCCAATGGCTAAACAGAATTTATGCGTCTGCAGGGCCCAATTTCTTTTCAAAATGTGTCATTTTTAATTCTAAAAAATTGTAAAAGGACCAGTAGATATTATATCAAGTATATTATTTTACCGTGGGACCGCAAGAAACTTTATTTCTATATATAAATTTGCAATGTATGTACCGTATTATTAGCTATTAATTTATGATAAACTATTGATTTTCATTTGTGCAATGTGGGAGGTAAGGGAGATATAAAATGATTTGCAATTCAAGGGCTCAGCCGTCTCATCATTGGACTTATAAATAATTTCAATAAGAAATGTAATAAATTATTCGAGAATTTCGCGGAAAAAGAAAGCGCCAGGTTACTTACTATTACACGTATTTAATAACAAATAAATGTAAAAAAAGTATTAAATAAATTTTCTGTGCAAAAGGGAAAAAGCTTCTTTTAGGGATTCCATGTAAACTTATAATTAAATTCATATAAAGAAATATTTTTCTTGAAAAAATTCTATAGAACAAAAAGTTAATATTTTATATTAAAAAAGGTCTTTGCAATTGATTTTCGTATAGTTTCCAAACTTATTTCATAACTGAAACATACAGATGTGTTAATTAAGATTGCAAACATATACATGTTTGTTTGAAGACTTACTGTTATACAGTGGAACCTCGAAATTCGCGCAGTTCAATATGCGATTTTCGCTAATATTTTGTTTGAGAACCGATCTTAATTTCAAGATACGAGCTGTAATTAGCGACGAGCGAAAAAATGCTGCATTATTAATTTAGAAATTTATTTCGTTTGAGATACGAGCTAATTTGAGTTACGATACCGCTAACAAAACGAGTTAAATTTGTACCTTAAGAAACTATTTTAATTATATTTACAGTATAAGAAAGTAGTTTTTATTAAAATTTTATTTTGAATTGCTTAAATAATGTAATTGTTTATGTTAAATAAGAAATTTGAAATCTTTTACGCATTTCAACCATTCTTCAATAGATGGCAGAATATTTAGTAGTTTCCGGCAATTCCGAAGAGCGGCGTTATTCACCCGAATTCATAATTTAATATTTTTAAAGTTTATAAGAATTATTATTAATATTTACATTTTGATTTCATAAATTTTATTTTCATGACAACATAAATATTTATAACACGTGATCTCTCAAGCAAAGGAAAAGTAATACGGTTTGATATATTCTTTAAGAAACGAAAAATAACACACAATGCTAAAGTTAGAATTTCATTACCGCCAATTGTTTCCACCTTATAATTTTATCGCATATAGCTTTTTGTTTTATTAATACGCATAAAATTACCTTGAACCTACACCAAAAGGGTTAAATTATTCTTGGAATGGAACGCACAAATATTATTCAACGATCCAGAACGAAAATAACTTTCGAGAGTGAACAACAACAACAACAACCAGCAACAACAGCAAAAAAACCAAACTAATTGCATTTTATTCATCATCAATCATTGAGACACATCCACACTCATCTACACACACACACACACACACATATATATACGTACAACTACGAGAAAAAAAATGATTCGAGAGTTTTGCTCTTTTGCGCCGTGCGCGCGTTGCCTTTTTGTTTCTGTTGTATTCAATGTTGCTAAATTGCATACAAACAACAAGCGGAAAAAAACGCCACATATATATATGTAGTGTAAACAAAAAACTAGACTAACAGCACACTCGTTGCGAAATAAAAAAAATAAATGCATAACGAAATTATAGTTAATTGTTGCCGGACAATGGGAAACAAATGACTGCGAAAAACAAAATTAAAATGTATTCATTAAATAAACAAGGCAAAAAACAATGCGTGGATGCTTCGATGTTCGGACGAAATAAAAACGCAGACTAAGATTTAATTTGAATGCATTAATTGGACGCTTTTAAATTTATGCACAGATAGATGTTAATTAGAAAATGGCTTTTTTGCGTATTATAGCCAAATCCATAGCATTCCATTAAATTCATTGTTGATTAATTAATACATACGTAAAAAGTAGATTTTTTGCGTTAGATTAATTAGCTAAGTTGCTGGCTAGTTGTGAAGATAGAGTGCAATCTAAAAATATATATACAGTATGTATGAAAATAAATATCTAGAAAAATTAATTAAATTTAAAATAAATAAATAAATTAATACTAAAAATTGTATTTTTTGCGCTGGATTAATTAGTTAAGTGTACAATCTAAAAATATATCCACAGTATCTATCATAATAAATATCTACCAAAAATTAATTAACTTTAGCAAAAATTAACACAAATATTTACATTTGATGTAAAATATTACTGTTTAAAATATTCTAGTTAAACAAGATTGCATTTATTTTTCAGTTTGTTCAAGTATTTCCATTTCTTGTTAAAAATTATTATAATTTGCTTTGTATTGTTGTGTAAATAGAAAGTTGGTATAATTGCCATTGAAATATAAAATTTTATAAACAAAAATTTAATTTAATATTTAAAAACATATACAAATAGTAGCTATTTAGTATAAAATAAACTTAATTTAGTTATGCATAAAATTTGATGCAAAAATAAAAGAATATTTTAAATTATCTTTCATAAATTATATTTTATTAAGAGTGATTTTGGATGTCTTTGGAAAATAAGATTCTGGACAATGCAATATGGCCCAAATACGGAACTACAATTTAGTATCAAAATTTATTTTACTATGGGCATGAATCGGATATGTTTTTGATGTATTTAAATATCAGATTGCAATTTTCGGTGTCTTAGAAATGTTTTTAAGTATAATTGTATCGCTTCAAAGCAAAGAAGATGTCGGAATAAAAAAATACCGATTGAAAATGCTTTCAGTTCTTTTATCTTTTGTGATGTAAGTACTTGGGAGTGTTCCTAGTCACCCTGAAGGCACAAAAGGACCAGTGCATCTAAAATTATAAAAATGACTTAAATATATTCAAACAATTCCTGGGGTATCTCATATTTAGACCAAAGATGGGATTACAGTTTGATTTCTAAAAACGTATGTCGTTGTCAATCAGCAGATTTGAAACAAAGGTATATAGTATAAGTATCAATATATATCGTTATATTAATAATAATCACGAATATAGTAACTGTATACTTTTGATAAAAAAGAATTTTTACTAAAACGCAACTTCTGTTTTAATTTAACTATAATTTTTATTTTGAAAATTATGTTTCACTAAGGTACTGTAAGGCAGAAGAAGATTTCCTTTGCGTAAAACATATTAACAAAGAAATGACAAAAGTGGAACTTTATAAACCTAGTAGTTTTTAGAAGTCGTCCATATTTGGACCCTAGAGCTAATATTTGTACCATTTTGTCGGTTAGTTTTGTATAAAAATTAATTACCTGTGTTTTAGTAATATTGGAATAGTGTCGTCTTAGACAGAAGAAAATGTTCTTTGCGTAAAACAAATAAATAAATAAATAACAATAGAGGAAGTTTATAAACCAAATAGTTTTTAGTAGTAACCCATATTTGGACCACTTTGCCGATTAGTTTTGTATAAAAATTAATTCACTATTTTTTAGTAATATTGGAATATTTTCGTCTTAGATAATAATCATTTTTTAGAGTAAATATTACCAATTTTATTGTATTAAAATGCTTTGCATAAAAATGAATCACCTTTCAATTAATTAAAAGTAAAATATATTTTTAGGCCACAAAAAAGTAGAGACAGTTTTAAATAGAAAAACAATAAAATAATTATAGCATAGTTGCGGCGTGTAGTAAAAACCGTCTGGCGATGCAGCCGCATATTGTATGTGAGTATGCGATTTCGGTTTTGCGTGGGCGTGCTGTACTATACTATACATACAACAAAACGCACGCATCCGCACGCAACAATCTCTCCTCCACAACATCCCGAACCTAGCCTAACTGGAACGTAACTGTACCAGCAAACACAGTGTGCGAGACACAGTCAGTCAGGTTTCCAAAATGAGCGAAACGAGCAAAAAAACAACGATCGTCGGCGGCGGCGGCGGCTGTAGCATGGGGGTAGACGAAAACGCAATCTTTCCCCATCTATTGCATGGGTAAGGCAAGGCAACGGCGCGGCGCGGCGCGTTGTGACGATGATGCGCGCGCGCTCTCGCCCCGCTTTTTCGGCGGCGGCATAAAGCAGGTCATGAAAAATCAATAATCCGAACAAACAAAGATGCCGCCGACGACGACGACGACGGCGACTAGGACGATGTGGACGACGTCGACGGCGCGACGCTCGCCAAATGCGGCGTGCATGAAAAAAACTCCTTGCACACAAACAAAAAACAGCGACATCGACAGCGAAACGGATGATGCGATTCGCGTCGCACCGTGCGCGCGCGAAACTTCGTGTCGGAATGTTTCAATAAACCAATGCATCGTGTCTTTCTTTTGTTTTTCTTACTTGGGTGTATGTATGTGTGTGTGTAAGTGCAGAGCAACAAAAGCATCAAAACAAGTTCATTCAAAAACGCGACGACGAATAATACGACATAATACGCATGCGCTGCTCACGAACGACATCTTTGCTTCATCGTGTGTTGTTGCTGTTGAAATATCCTACACCCGTGTATAATAAAATTATAAACTCTTGAAGAAGTTGGTCGTCGTTTTGGTTTTTTTCCTCCGCACGCTGTGTGTGTGTGTAGGCTAAAACGACCATTACCTACCGCAACAACCTTCGAAATATGAATGCGAGCGCGCGCGCGTTTTCACTGCTGCTGCTGCGCTTTTTTTATTTTTTATTTCTTCTTCTTCTTCATCTCTTCTTTTTATGTACACTCATTTTCATTTTTTTCCCATACGTATGGGTTATTATTTACACGCGCGCGCGCTCGCGTTTTGGTTTTCGAACGCCGCCTTGTTGTTGTTGTGGTGGCGATTTTTTCTTATACCTTCGCAATGTAACTGTTAATTTTGCGCTGTTTCTCGTTTTATTGGAGTAGGTTGATTTTTTTTCTTGGTTGGTTGCTTTTTTTTCGATGAGGGATTTAAGCGTTTTACTTTCGCTTTTTCTGCTATGCTGCTGCGTTTTGAGACCAGTTAGCGAATATACGGTTTTTTACGTTATATTTTGTTTGTTTCTGATACATGCGAGACAAGATCGTTGTTGTTTTGTTAGTAAGCATTCTTGATGATTGAATTAATGTTATGTACTAATAATGTACAAATGGTTTATGCAAGTACTTATTAATTATTTAAAAAGGTGAAAACCAGCGGTGTTGTCTGAAAAAATCACAAAAATTATCACTGATCTAAATAGTTTAAACCCTATAAGAGTTTTTCAGGAAACCCCGTCTTATTCATAGAAAAGAGTGCAGGACTCTACTTTTGGCGACTAGGAATTTTTATGTGCTAAAAATATCAACATTTAGCTGTTTTATGTCACATTTCACATTTTATATTCATATTCATTATCGTTGATTTTCAAATCATTATTCTGTCTTGCGGAATCCCTTAACACGCTTGAGGAAACCCTCAGATTCTGGGGAGCACTATTTGCAGAGCCCTGAAACTATATAATTTAGAATGTAATTAATAATATTTTTGCAAAGTGTATATAGTAATAAATTTTTAAAAGCAGTAAATATTTAGTAATTTCAATAACGTAATATGCCCAATCCTCACATGATACATTAGATATTCTAGTATGAATTAGGGTCACTATAGCCTTAATGCGAACTTAGTTAAAATTAAAGTTAATTTTAAATAATATGTTAATATACCTTATTTTGTACTAAGGTTGCGCTAACATTCAAAACGGCCGATCAAGATAATTCTAGTCTTCCAAAACATACGATACATTAAATATTATAGTATAAATTAGGCCCCACAACAGCCTTAATACAGCCCTAGTTAAAACTAAAATTAATTTAAAAATAAAAGGGGAGCATACCTAGACCGCATTTGTTACTAAAGTGTTAACATTTAAAATCAACAATGAAGAGAAATTGTGTAATGCAATAAACTTAACTTTAAAACTTGCTAAATTCTAAAATACCTACATTTTATTTACTAATGCAATTTTCCTATAAATAACTTTTTTATGTTAGTGCTACGTTTGTGTTGTATTATTGTACAAACGTTTACTCAACGACTTAAAAATTCTCTTTTAATCTTTTCCAACTGAACATTTACTTACTCTATTGAAAAAATGGGATCAAATTAAAGTTTTATTCGATGCTGTTGAAATTGTATCTAGTTAATATAAAAGTTACGCTTATTATGCAGCCAGTGATGCACAACATGAAATTACCTACTCCTCGCTCCTTTTTTTGTATGGTTTAATTGGAAAAAATTAGCTTCTCTTACAAGCAACTAGGTAGGTGTTTTGTTGAAACAAAAACGTTGTTCTAGTAGCGTTAGTTATTTCAAGGGTGAGAACTGAATTGAACTTACAGAAATGAATTTTTAAATGCTTTAGATATTCGTTCCAAATATTTGGACGTATCTCAAATTCACTGCATTTTTTAAATAGAACTATTTGTTCATAGATTTTATTCATATTATTGAATCATTTGAGTAAGTTTGTACAGCATAAATTCGATAAATGCAACAGGCCTGATTCTATTTCTCCAAATTAGTTGCAATTATCAAATATTGCAATTATCGAATAAATTTTGAAATTTCATTCATTTTGAAAGATATCCCGTGGAAAAGGAGAGGAAGAATAATAAGAAAGAAAATAAAAGAAAAATTAATAATAAAACTTAAACTCTAAATGAATATATTATTTGAATGTGTTGTTTTTTGACAACATGTGACCGTAGTTGCATTCATGTGAATTAAAATAAGTCGCAGTTATAGACAGCTGCATTCAGCGAACTTTGCATTTATCGAATTTTTACTGTATATCGAATTAAAGACCTATATCGAATAGACGTAGATCGAAGTTGCACTGAAATCATTTTTTAGAAAATGTACACCTTATTTCATCAGCGTCATTAAATAAATAATAAGAACTTTTAATAAAAGTAAGTTAAAGCCTTTAATAGCAACAATTTTTTACTAGAGCAACGCTGAAAGATTGAACTTTTTAAAAGTTAGTTTCTTATTGGCTCGTAATTTATTTACAATACCTTAAAACTTAACTCAAATAAGTCGGATGAAATATTTTACTTTAAATACGGCTTT
>JARJDW010003135.1:0-14094 GCA_030264715.1 Adinopsis sp. GC000173
CTACATATAGATAAAGAGAGAAAACGAACATGTATACTTTATTAGCATTACGAGGCACTTTTAAAATTAAATCATATTTGCAATATTTCAAAATCAATCTAGCAATTTAAAAAATAGATTTTTTTAATTATATATGTAAAAATCAGGTTTATAAATTCGAGTTCTGGAAATAAAGACTAGTACTACAAATTTCTTCATAACACTTATTTATCCCTTAAAAAATACTAAATAGGAAAGAAATATTGCTAATTTCAAGAACAAAGCAATATTTATACTACTTCTACTATCAAAGGAAATTTAATGAATAAACTACTTGAATATATTATCAAAATAGTGAATAAAATAGGTATATCTTTCTATTTAAGCTAATAAAAACAACAAAAAAAACCTGTATATTTTTGAATATTTTTTATATACACCAGAGCCAAAAGGCTAAAATAATTTTATTAATTTAAATAATTACCAAACATTTAGCCTGCGAAAGAATGTGTTTACTTCATGCTATGTATCTAACTTAATCCCATTAAATTTAATCCGGGTGGATCAAATTTTAATAAAGCATATTGAATGACCTTCACGTATAATTTTCTATAATTAATTAATATGCACATAGCAAAACATCATGTGAATTGGGAACGAAAATAGATGGAATGTATGCGGCAGAGTACGGCTGCCTCTAATTATAAATATTATTTGTTCACCCCTCATAAAAGTTCTCAGAATATGAATCCCTTTATTTGTTCCGACATGTTACATTAATCTTTGACTATTTTTGAACTCTAAACAACAATCACACATTCTTCTAATTAGTTGTATGATTGATGATGAATCAACATTGAATATGTAAAATATGTCGAATATAAAGCAAAGTTTTACTTCTAATATATTAATCTCATTAATAAGACGTTTGGCTGAAATGACCTTCCCAAAATTTAATTATTATGTACATATTTAACATGTGAATAATGTAATTTAATATGTACAATAAAACTTGTGTCTAATTGGAACACCTCAGGAAATAAAACGAACAAAAAATGTTCAAATTTTAAAATGTTGATAGAGATATTAACATTTATGTATAAAATTGATCTCTTCTTTAAATATTGTTACATTATTTAATAAAAGAATACCTATTATTCTAATACTAGTAGATATAGAACTCGATATTATGGAATTTTAAGTCTAAAAGTATACTATCATATACCTAGTACGATGTCCACAAAATTAAGACTTAAGATAACAATTAAAAATAAAGTAGGCAAGTTAAAAACATGAATAAAAATTTCATTGTGTTCAATCTACAAAAAAACCTTTAATATACTTTCTTCCACAATTTAACAGACGCTTTTCCTAAATATTTCATATCAATTAATACTCCTAAATATATATGTATTAGTATTAGTAATAGCAGTAATTGAAACGTGTATAGACTGTTAACATATGATAATTATTAGCTATTAGTGTGTCAATTGATTATTATGTAAAACACTTTGAATAACAAA
Organism: Adinopsis sp. GC000173; assembly: GCA_030264715.1. Classification (NCBI taxonomy): domain Eukaryota; kingdom Metazoa; phylum Arthropoda; class Insecta; order Coleoptera; family Staphylinidae; genus Adinopsis; species Adinopsis sp. GC000173. The sequence goes on from JARJDW010003135.1 coordinate 1,503, forward strand.
TAACGTATAATAACAACTTTAATTAATGAAATGGTAGTAAAAGTCAAATCGGAGAAAACTGATACAGTAAACACATATCATATGTATTGGCATTCGAAAATTCTTACATTGAATAAATATTGCACTATTAAACACAACGCAATTTAAGCAAGTGAATAAAAGTATCAAATGTTCAATAGTGCGAAATGAAAATCGTAAACATGTCCATGTCCTATGGAGATTATTCAAGTGTATAGTAATGTAAAGAATCAAGGAATTATTATCTGAGGATTATGAGCGCGCGAATCCGATACGTGTAGGAAATGCAAGACGCGATTACAAACAACGAAAATACGATATTGATTCGTCTTTTACACGTGTTAATTTACGATCAAACATCGCGCGTATTGATAAAAAAAACAACATGCACTATTGTTTTTATCACACACACTTATTTTAGAGAATGTTCGAATCATGTTCCTACTATCGCTTTATTGTAGGCGTTGTCTATCTATAGGTATACTAGAATTTTTTTTAATATGATATAAAAGCTGCAAGCTGCAACAATACTTTTATATATTATACGTTGCTTTTTTCTACATGCGGAGATAGTTGTAACATAAATTGTATAAGTTTATGATTATTACAAGATCTGTAGATTAAAATAGCCATAGAAAAGTGTATAGGGATACAAATGTAGATGTTGCTTCTGAAAATACTATACAGCGCCGAATGAATACAATGTGGAATATACATATAATGCACACACACAACAGAGATAAAAATAGGTTTTGAAATATTAACGTAGACACATTTGTATGTAAAAAAAATAATTGCTGAATGATGATGAATTATGTATTATGCACTTTTGTAATACCACCACACAAAACACTATTTGTTAATTATAAATACATGCCGGGGCGCTTAAAAACCATGTAAATTGACAATTGCATAATTTTACACACGTTAACTAATAGTTTTACCGTTTTTTAACATGCATACCTCGTTGTTGAAGCCATTTGTGAAGTCAACTTGCAGCTAGCTCTGCGCCGTTTGGCACAAAGTTATCACTTTTATTACATTAACTAGTTTTTTTACTATAATATATGCTTTTATAGGGCGTATTGTTCCCCTTCGAAAAGGCCATTATAGTTGAGTACATTGTGTTCTCATAAAGTGCATTAAATTGTTTTTATGATTTATGCGAATATTATACTTTTGAATCATCGATTACTACCAATATTTCTATCACAACTGTTACGCAGACGAAAATGACAAAAAAATGAAAACATTTACAAATGCTTCAAATATTCATATTTATGACATATCTACCTATATAGGTAGATTTATATTAATTGATTTTATTTGTTTTAACAATTTATCAGTGCTTTTTGTTATAAATAACATTCAATTTCTAAATTGTCAATTTATTTTAGCAATTTATAGATCACGAAAAAGTAATGATGAAGTTTAAGATATTTCGAAATTAGTTACATGTCTCTAAAATGTCTAATGGAATGTCTTTCACATAAAACACCAATTTTAACATTATCTAATCTCGAAAAGTAACATGTTTTCTTGGTGGATTTTAAGTATTTGAAATTTCAGGTATGCATACATTCATTGTTTTGATTCTAAATAGCATCATTTTCTATTATTCAAGTATGTATAGATCAAACTTCGAGTTATTGTGCATGAAATATACCAAGGGGGAGCAACTTTGTCTACATTGCGAGACAAATTGACGTCATAAGAATTTACCATGGGTCACACAATTATGAAAACTTGAATGTGATTTTTCATTTATCAAAAACTGTTTCCTTTTGAATACTGATTGTGAAATCTATGCAAAACATAACAAAAAGCTTTAAAAATCAAAATGATTATCAAACAAAATTTCTGAAAGACATTTAAGTTTTTTTACTATACAACTGATTAAACTCTATAGCAAATAAGTAAGTTAAACTATTTGATACTTCCCATGAAATAAGCAACAATTTTTGTGATGTGGGTTGTCTTAGTATATGGCCTAGTATGTCAGTACTTCTTCACCTAATAGTTATTTATAAATGCATTTAATATGTATATGTAATTATCTATTTAAGCATATAATACGTGGATGTACGCGCGAGAAATTATTTATAAATAATACACCATCGAGTTATAATAGGTGTTGCCACTCTATCATTAATTCACTAACACACATTAAGCGTTACTAAATATAGCAAACTTGCAACCTAGTAAATATTGTTCGTTTTCGCTGTGGCTGCTGTTGCTGCAAAAGAAAAATGCGCGCTCTTACCTGTTTAATGATAGATACTCTACCGGCCGCGGCGCAGAAATTATGCGATCTGTATGTGTACCACGACCGCATCGTTATTATTTCGCTATTTACCAACATCTCCACCATGATCTATTTTACGTTTAATGCCATTTAATATAGTTTAAATTATATGCAACCGGCTCATAAATTAAAATCACACTTTCAAATTATCATAAAAATCTACTTGATTGCATTTTAAGTGCTAAAAATCCACTTGTTCATGCAACATTTTGCAACTATTTCACTAATGACATGTATTTATCGGTTTCTAATTAAACTGACTAAATGCTATTTGTACCATTTAATTGTTTTTATGATCAAAAACATAAATTATATTTTATAATTTTTCACATAAACATAATAACACTAAATTGTTGCATTTATCCAGCGATAAAGATTATTTAAATCGCACATTTTATGGCATCAAAATATGGTTATTTATAAATTAATGCATGAAAAATATTTGTTGTATATCTATGTATAACCCGCAGACAAATTATTAAATTATCGTTTTAATTAAATGCGAACATTCCCGCTTTTGGATCGTTGCTGAAATTGAATCACAATTTCAAGTCGACGACGATGATGATGATGATGATGTTGTGGAAAAGCATCGCGATCATCCCGTATTTTCCCGGGAGCTCTCTCGCGCTCGTTCTCCATCCCATCCACTTTTTCGCATTTTAATGACCGTATAACCAGAAATTAATTGCCATTTCAAACGCAATTAAAACAGTGACAGTATTTTAATTATAATATAATTTTTTCATCACATGGGCGCTGCACTAATTAGAATAGAATACTATACGAGGAAATCGTTAATTAACTAACAACTATTTCTATATATAATATATTAACGACATGCAAAGGCATAAATCATATGATTTTTGCTACAATATGACGTTCATTTAGTTATTGTAGACTAATGCTGAAACAAAATACAGGTAGTTGGTTGTACATTTGCGATGAACGATCATTACTCATTTTTCCCAGTTGTTCGAAACTGCAACTGTTGAAAATTTTCATTTTTAACTTAAAAATTTCACTTTATTTAGTAATGAAGTAAGCGTATCGCTTTCCTGACTTTACAAATTAGATTTCAGCTTGAAACTATGTTAAATATTTTATTAATTTTGAAATTGTTAATTTTTTCAGCCAGATTTAATGTTTTTCACACCAAATTCTTATCGTTATGCTTAGTGAGAGATTTTCCAGATTATATTATTATAGATATTTTGTTACTTTCTTGTGTTTTATAATAATTTGCACAAAATTATGTAAGTATTTGGACTCCTAATATGATAGATATGTTCTCGTTGTTGCAACCGATCCAACAAAAATTTTGTTACAAATGAAACTGACTATATCTTAATTTATCACAGTTAGATAGAACGGATTATTTACTAATTTGTTTTTAGTATGTTAAAATGTTTAGTCAGTTCAATTTTTTGTCTGTGCAAATTATTTTGGATTTACTTCGTGCGTAACTAATCTCTATACAGATTGCTAACGGATGTAATTTTGTTATATTTAAATGTTTTTTTTTTGCAAAATCAATCATTGTACAACCAGAAATTTAACAACTTTTATGAAAGATGCATATCGATGGGCAGTGAGCGCATAAAACTGAAAAAATATGACTATTGCTTGAACGAAAAATAAAAATGTCGTAAAATCTGTGACATGTTACAATAATATCAAGTTGTTAATGTCTAGTCTGAATAACTGTATGTAGGTATTTATTGTTGATACATATATAAAGGCTGTATGGCAAAATTTTGCTTTTGTGTTTGTGTTTGTTTTCATATGTGGCAACGCCGACACCATCATCTTCAACTAGTTTCTGAACGGTTTTTTCCGCGTTTTCGCTTTTCAGCATAAACAAGCGGATTATTACGTTCGGTTGGTTGGTAGTTTTCTATATGGTGGACGTGTATGCTTAGGTCAGTTAATGAGACGACGTAAAAAAGGCTATCAATAGAAAATGTGGCTGCATTACGAATTAATATCATTATAAACCAGTATAAAACGAGAACTGGTTTTCTTCATCTCCATCATGCTACCTGTTATATATATTATGTACTCACGAATTTCGCACAATTTAATTAAACTCGCTATAAAAGCCGTATGTTTCCTTTAAAATAATGATGTTTTGGCTCTTTTTTTATTATTCCATCATTTTGCACAAAAAATGTGATACGTGATCGCTTAATTATTAAATATTTTAATTTCTCTTCATTGTAAAAATGTATACAATGCGAATTCTATCTTATCAAATATATAATTTTAAATTAAATTAAATAATTAAAACTTATATTATTATATTTCAATTTTAATTACAATGCAGTCTTAATATTTAATTAACAAGAAAAATGGAAATTAAGGATTTAATGGGAATTAAAAAAAAATAATAAACCGTATAGAAAAATGTTCAAGGTTGTGCAAAGCTTTAGGAGTTAGTAGATACATAAATAATAATTTATGCCGTTGTAAATTAATATTTAAAGTTTTCATTAAATTATTGTATAACAAAATAAATAAACCAACATATATTTTCATTATATACGTTTGCAATAATATTAATCTTACATTAATATTAAATAACTTACCAGTTTGTTATCGTTTTCAACATCTTTGATCCTGTTTAATGTTTCAATTTTTACAAATTATTGAGATGATGATTAAGTTTTGCTTCGCTGCCTACAAATAATTTAATATAAATTATGTAATAACTTTATTTATGTTCGCTTGCAAGATCTATTATGTATGATAATATAACAATAATTTATTAACGAACACAAAATTCACTTATTCGTATTAATCATTTAAGCAAGTACTCGTAGGTACGTAATTTATTGTTCATCGTTAAAAATTTAATTGAAACTGGATAGATACTCGAATAAAATCAACTAAAAATAATTATGTTTTTCATTTCTATTGTAATACTTGACTAAAATTAATTGGCAAACTTTTTTAAAACAATTTAATATTTAATCTCGCTTAATTTTAGTTTTAGTTGATACTTAATTATCCGTGTTTTTTTACATTACTTACATATCTCATTTAAAAAATTATGTTTTTCTTTTACTTATTTCCCTAAAAGATTTATTTATTAAATAATAGGTATTTACTTCCTCTGCAATATATTTCTTATTCTTTTGAAAAAGTATAATCTTTTGATATCCGACTTATTCTTGTTTGGTCCTCCTCACTTGCTCTACTTTTGAAGTGGGCATTTCATTCTTGGCATTATTAGTTGCTGATTTTATTTAAAACCCTATAAGTTTTTGAATATCATAAAGGAGCTTTCTCTATTTTTGCTTATTTTTTCAATGTTGTAGAGCATAATACACCGCGAGTGACTCTAAAATGTAATACAAGTTTTATTATCAATAATGATTTGAAATTTTTATTTGCATTTGCATTGTTTGACATAATTTAATCAATTCAGCGCATAAAAAGTGAATTCTATTTATATGTTGAAGCCTTCCCTTGATGTGCATTAACCATAATAAGAATATAAAATCTGCAGGGCATGACACACAATTATTATTATTACATTATTAAAGTAATGCAGAGCTATCCCGATGAAACTACTTACTCAGCGAATGCTTTTATTTATATAATATAATAGTTTTACGTACGTTGCTTTATCGTTATTAGAATTTCCATATTGGAAATATGGCGAATCGGATAAGGAAATTATTAAATGATGCGGAATTCCTAAATTTTAACAAGAACGTATTCATGCTGATTATCATTATATGGTTGAAGCAACCATTTTATTCTATGCGTGGCTTTAATTAATTGTAATAGGTTGGATAATTACGTGTGTGAGTTCATTGTTTTATAATATAATCAAAGCTAATAATTTAAAATAATTTATTTATAATAATGTGTATGTATTATTAATCTGGAACATTTTTACACCTTCACTTATCTTATTATATGTAATCAAACAACTATTATATAAACCATAATGATTTTTAGATTAATTCTAAATGTGCTTCAATTTATATTCTTTACATACGTATATACGAAACGTTAGAAATCTAAACTTTTTTCTATAATCAATTGATGCTGAAACGACGTTGGAAGGAAGGTTAATAAACCAGAAAATGAAACTCATGAAATTATTCGGTTTTTTTTTTCGTGAAAAACGCAAGATATATGCGAAATATGTAATTATATAAAATATAATACTCATTTTTTCTATACGTATGAGCATGGAATAATTATGGTTATTATTGCCAAGCAAATGCCGACAAGCATGCATTTTATTTTATATAATATTCTCACAGATAAAAAATCTCATTTTATCGTCAATACATAATGATGTTTTATCTATTAGACAACTGCGCGTGCTTAAATTTATCTTGTATAAAAGTACTTTGTCGTAGTAGATTAGCATATTTTCAGACATCATCATGAAATGAAGATGTTATTAGTTATTAATTATAATTGCTGCAAGCTAATTAAATTTCGATAAATTATTATGCGATAAAAAAACTGTTTAATTTTGTAACGGAAGTAAAAACTGTGGGTACATATAATATTAATATTATCTGTTTGTAAAATAGAGTATAAAACTAATAAAACTTCAATGGAGTGTTGTTGATTTCAAATAAGCTATTTTTTAGATGGAATAAAAAAGAAATTAGATGGAAATAAAAACTTGACCAAAAAGCTATCAAGTCCGAAATTAAAAAGCAACAAAAAATGCGATCTTCTATACATTTTTTTAATTATTAACTCTAATATACATATATTGTTTAATATTGTAAACTTATTTATACAGGGTGGTCCATTTAACTTGAGACAGGCGAATAACAGAGAAACGGTGTATTTTAGGTGAAAATGTATCGAATAAAAGTTGTTTAAAATGAGGGAGGGAATTCACTGGTACTAATCATTTTTCGCCATGGCCGCAGATTCATGGTTATTTTGATATCAACTTTGTTTTAATAAAAGTTGCCCCATTTTTTTACGTAGATTGGAATTCTGAACGAAAAAGTTGGGGTTTCCATTTGAAAAAACAAAGTTGAAATAACTATGAAGCTGCGGTCATGGCCAAAAGTGATTAGTCCTATTAAATTTCCTCCTTTATTTTAGCCGACTTTTGTTTGCAACATTTTCTTCTAAAATGCACTGTTTCAAAGTTATTCGCCTGTCTCAAGTTAAATGGACCACCCTGTATATATAATATTATTAAAGATGTAAATGCAATAATTAAAGGGAAATATAAACTTAATTGAAAAGCTATCAGGTCCGAAATTAAAAAGCCACAAAAAATACGATTTTCTATACACTTTTTATTTTTATTCTAGTTTTTACATTATTACAACTGGCAACATTTCATGCTAACTATAATATATATTATTTACTATGCAAACTTGCGGTGGAAATGTTGTTGTTTATCAATAACCATAATTTAATTAAATAATAAAATTGCATAATAATATATCTACTTAATTTTATTGCATTATTTTCAGATAATTACAGCGCTAAATTTTCATAATAATAATTAGCAATTACTTTCACATAATAAATCTATTTATTAGTAACAGTAGTGTATTTATACACAAAAAGTGCGCGGTTTTTGTTAAAATACAATTAGTATAACTGCCAAAGTTTAAATTTATTACATCAAGAAATTGCATATGTAGGTGCTTACATTCGGTAGTGAAGATATAATTTAGAAAAAATGGCCGAGCAAGGTGTTTTAATAAATTAAATGTAAACATTCAAAAGACAATAAATTAAATTAATATCGCTAGGCTGGAGGTTATGAAACTATACTAAAGTTGAAATATATTGTCTATAAATGTAGATGATGCAGTTTTGTATGAATATGTCTGAAATATAATCGCAAATGTGTATAAATATTATATAGCTAGAATTTATGACAGGCCATAAATTCGATATATAAAATAGAAAATCGTTTTTTCTTTTTTTTTCGCCATGTTGTAGTTAATATTTAAGATGTGTCGTTGAAAGCAACGGCCTTTTGCTTCTCTTCGCTATTTTTTCATTTCGACGTCTGTGCTTAAACTGCACGTATACGTTGTAATGACATTAAAGATTTATATTCTTGTCGCAATTTACTGTTGTAAAAATTATGCTTATTAGTGATGTAGGCTTCGACCTAAAACCTTATTCGATATTATATGCTCTCCGCGCCACAATACAACAAAGAATAATATAAGTTAGTAATTACATCTAGTAATACATATACTTTATTATTAATTTAGTTTATATTGATTGCGAAATTAAATTTACAGCCATTGCAACTTGTGGTTTTATTGGCATACTTTAAATAAACAATTTTGTTGTTGCTTTGTATTAGACTAATTTTTTGTGTGTTGTAATTATTTCGTTACGGTATTCTAAATTTTATTAGGTTCGAAACAAAATTATTAAATATTTGAATAGCTTTAAAAAAAGTAGGTTTTTATAAATCGAAACCTGTCTTGTATTTGATTAAAAATCTTAATTTGCTCATATTACACTTAAAATTGACATAAGCAGCAAGTTTTGCGCTTGTAAATCACGCAAGCTGTTTTATTTAATTAAACCGTGTACATATTTACCAATTTACTTATAACCACGGCAGGGGTAATCTTCATAGATTCCTCCAAATGCCAAAATGCCGTATTATAGCGGTGGGGGACGTTCGGCTGGCGAAAAACCATTCATGCGATTTGCGTTGGAATTTGCTTTAAATACATAAAACATTTGTATATAAAAATTAATTATTTTTTACTAATTTTATGGTTTCTCTAACGATGTTTTTTTTTCTAGGTATGTACCGAGCATTTTATTTCTAAATCAAAGCATAAATCAATTGGTAAGTTTCGTTTCACCACGTTTTTCTACGTACGTTGAAAGTTTGCTGAAACTTGTAGATATTCCGACTAAGTTTTCGACTGCTAGTAAATTTAAGCTTATAATTTGACTCAGCGATATGAAAGTTTCCCATCAAAGAATTTTATCAATGCTAGGTGAAAAACTAGCGAACTACACAATTTTTATCCTACTTTGATTACAATCCATACAAAACATTCATTTAACACGAAATATGTAAACTAAATATTAAAATTCTAGATTATTCTACCATTCAAAAACAAATATTATTATAACTTTACGAATTCCAACTGCGAAAAAGTTTGCGAGTCACAGATATGACGTAAATTTGAACTAAATATTCCGCTTAATAAAACAATTTATATGCCATCCATGCAACTTTTTATGCCAACGATTCTTGGTAGCCAAATGTTTTCAACAAATATCCAAATGCTATTATTCTGGCATCTGTTATCAGTCTTCAAAATATGCTAACTTTGAGTCAATATTGAATAATGTAGATGCAGCGCGAGATGAAGTATTCTTTATCGATATTCTGCTGCTTTACTACAAACATATTAAAAAATACCCTACAGTATAAGTATAGCATTTCTATAGAATTAGTTTCCTGAATTTTATGAACTATAAATGCTGGCTAAAATACTATGGAGAACTGTACAATTTTATTGGACAATGGTAATAATGTGCACAAAAACTCCATCTTGGCATGAAATATGTAGATTTAATATTTGAACAATAGAATTATTCCAACTTTGGGTGCAATAGAAATATTTACGACTTCCTAATGTTCGTTTTTCAAATGCAGATTTGCGTGATATATTAAAAAAATGCATTTAGAGTATTGCGTTTCCGATTTCAGGCAAAAATACAATAATCTAATGCAGACCTGGAATGGAGTGGAGACGGTTGTTTATAGCGTTTCCTTAATTGAAGATAAAACTAAGTTATAAATATGCTTAAGTCATATTTATGCGCATATCATTTCACTTCCTCTATTTTAGCTCAACAACGATTTATGAATGGAATGGAATTGTCACAAATATGTAAATCTTAAATTTATGTATAATCTTTTAATGCACAGAAATTAAAATAATGAGTTCAATTTATTTAATTGCACCGTAGGAAGAATTTTGTTGATGAAGTCATCTTGGGGAAATGATTCTTATAATTATTTTATGCATTGTTTTAATTAAATCCCAATTTCGTCTTAACTGAATATTATCTATGTACATAAATTATTTAATAATTTCTAAGTAAACAGTATTTATTCATGCAAATTAAGTAATATTATATGATACAATGTTGCTTGCTTTCGTTATTCTTATTATTCATAGCCACTCGCTTTAAATATTAACGTACAAGTACAGTTAGTTATAAAGTTCGCAATCATAAATTTATGACCAAGAGATCCAAACAATAAATTTACATTGTTTATGTTTTTGAATGACGTGCAATTTTGAATAAACTATTTTTCACTTAGAAAAACAATAATCGGTTAGTATACGAAGCGTGTTCTTAGATAAATCACTTTATTCAAACAGAATTTATTATTATTATGAACATTTTTACGAAGCAGAATAACACACACACACACGCCTTGACAATTCGGAAAAAATGCTCGCGCGCGCGCGCTGTGATTTTAACAAAAGGAAACATCATCATGATCGTGTCGTGACCTGCGCTAAAGAATAAAATGTCTTTCATTATTTATAAATATTAAATTTACCATTATTAATGATTTTCTGTTGTGATTGTAATTGCAGCAAAACGCGCTTATAAAAGGATCTCTTTGATATGTTTAATAGGACGTTTATTTCATATATATTTACAATACGATTTAATTTGTATTAAATTATAAGCACGTTCGTAAAACAATCAAGCGCTTTATAAAACGTTCGAACGCGGACTGAAGATTTCTAAAGTAAAATTGACAAATTGACTAATTAAAAAGAAGAGAGACGGGGAGGTAACAATGATTGTGTTTGCTATAAATCTAACAACAAAGAAAAATGATTAGGTACACATTTTGTAATTAGGTAATGCAGTTTTTAGTGTTTGATTTTTGGTTTAAGCTTGTAATGGATTAAAATATTCTGAAATAAATAAAAGCGAGGTTTTTAGAGTACACAAAAAATTGCTATTTGGAATCAAATTTTGGTTAAAGGAACAAATTTGTTTTTGTAAAACTCATACATCCTTTTTTGTTAAATTGCATAATATTTTTTCAGTGTTTTGAAAAATTTGCGCATCGTTACTTATTTTTCTACAACTTTTTTTTTATTAAGCAATACATATACTCTTATTCCTCCTGTTTTGTTTTCCTCACTTGCAACGCCGGGTCTGCAGTAGGAAAACTTTGCAATACATTGCTTTTTGATAATTTTACAACCAAAAAGTTTCTAGACTTTGCAGAATTATTCATATTTCCCCGAACTAGAAAATAAGCACAATTTTATATCAATTTATGAAAATACGAATAACTTCAGGCAAGAATGTAAATGAAATGCCAATATTTGTAACAAAATTGTCCAAAAAGTATTGAATACAAATAACATCCTTACTTTTTCCAAGAAACATGTGTGTGATCTTCACTTAAATTTATATAATTCTTACTTAATTAAATCTGTTCCGTTTTGTATTATATGATTAAATTGGTACATTTTGTACCACCAGCACAACATTTAACTCTACAAAAGTTAAATCAACAATTTAAATAAATCAGCATTTGAATGTGTTTGATAACAACACAATCGAACTTAATTTGTATTAAATTGAATGGCGTTGGCTGCGGGAAAAATAAACGCTTTTTTATACCCCCACACCGTGTGTTTCGTTTGCGCCTTTAAAGTCGAGCCTCAGCCCTTATGTGGGGTGTTACTACGTATCCCATTTAACAATACGTAATTGTTAGGTGCAGACGGCAATAAATAGATAAATTCGTATCATCGGGGACGGACGCACACATATCACCAACATTGAGAAGAAATAAAGTGGAATACTATCCAGAGACACATTTAATGCGACGACGAGTGTGTGTGGCTGTTGTGTGCCGCTGTGGCATTTCATTTTTACGATCGCATTGACCCTGAGAACTTATCTAGGGTGTTGGTTTCATGCTAATCCGGCTAAATCTATACGCTAACTTAATTAAACTGTTTGGATATTTTATTGCCAATGGGGTGGCGAGGTGGATGGATGAGTAAGAACACTAAACGCTGAATTATGGGTGCGTTTTAATATTCTATATGCAATTAAGGCGATTAGAACAAAGCTAGATTATTTTTTTGGGGGATTATTGACTCCTAATCTACTCGGTGAATACGAATATGATGAAAATTTTATCTTTTGTTCATTTAAATCTTTGAGTTAATCGTGAGTTGGCATAAGTTTAAGCCTTTAATTCTTTCTGAACATTTAAAATTTATA